>OX439135.1:22547956-22777956 GCA_949318235.1 Ecdyonurus torrentis
AAAATATATTAAAAAATAATACCATATTTATTTTTTCTTTATTCAAAATTCAAACACCCAAAGAGAGACGACAGAAATTATCTGCAATAAAAAGCCCGTTATATATTATAAAAGTTAATGTTAAATATACATAGGTGACACTCCGTGACATTTTTTTTTTTTTTTTTTTTTTTTTAGTTATTCGAAGGATTATAATTGTAATAGGACTATATATATTTATATTATATGGCTCAATGTTAATAATTTAGTTGAATATTTTAAATAAATATGTAAAACAAAAGTTTTAACTTTGTTCACGAATTTCTTTGATAAAATACGTAATAATTCTACTGTATTACAGATTGATCGTCATTACGTTTATATCTGCTGCCGTCTTTGCTACAATATGCGACACAACAAACTTTGCTGGTGCATCCGTTGAAAGTAAGTAATATATTATATACAGACGAATCTAATTGATTTGAATGGTTAAAAATTACCCCTCTTTTTACACTACTTTTATTTATTGACCGTTTAAGGGAGTAGGGGACCGACGTTGGACATTAATCTCAAACTTTTATTGTCAAAAAAATCTGAAATTTTACACAATGATATTTCAGCTTTAGAAAATTTCAAATATATAAAAATTTTGGGGGGTCACCATGCAAATGAATTTTATATAAATTTTTGAAATTTTCAGCCCATAAGATCCAATGTTAAATTCAATAATTTTTGTCTTTTTTCGGGACGGTCAAATATCATGAAATTTTTATCACAGATAGTTGTGATACCCTACTCCCTTAAGTTTAATTAAAGTGCCGGAAGAGGAAACCACGTGACGGTAAAAGTAGGAGAAATTTTCACCCCAGCATCAAGCTATAGGGTTTATGCATTCATGTTAAAGTCGACGTCATGTTGGATAACTCAGTAACGTGGGCCGCATAGTAAAATAACTTATTTTGGCAGTTTAAAAACACTAAATACAATATTTTTGAGAGCATTGATGATGCTGTATATTATTGAATTCCTTTCCTAACACTTCTTTATTTTCCTCTTTTATTTTATTATTATTATTTTATATTTACAAATGTTTACATATGGCATTTTTTATTTTCAGGCAGAGATCTTCAAATATTACGATCATTTTCGATGTCACGCAACTTTGCTCGAATTTTCGATACTGAAACTTCGAGAAAGTTTACTTCATTAGATGGAATCCGAGTTTTAAGTGCTTACTGGGTAACGTGGAGTCACATAGCTGTAATACTTATATTGAGACAGCCATGGACTAATAAAGATATAGCCGCGGAGGTAAGCAAATTTATAAAACTATAATGAATTATATTTGAATAAAACGATAAAAACTATGTAATATAAATATATATATATATATATATATAGGGGCGTATTCAGGATTTTGCAACGGGAGGGGTCCAGCCTATAGTGAGCATAATGCAAAGGGGGGGAACCACCCTCTTTTTCCCATGCATTTTCAGACTTGACGGGAGGTCCAGACCCCCAAACCTGTCAATTTTTTAACGTTTATTTTAGCATAATTATATTATATTTATTTATTTTTTCTATGCTATATCTACTTTTTTTTTAAAGAGACAAAAAGATTTGAGTGCCATGGCAACATTTAATAGCATGCTGAGCGTTGAATCATTCATGTTACTGTCTGGATTACTGAGAGGTTACTCTTTGCTGCAAGATTATCAAAATAATCATCACCAATTTATTTCAAGTATTTGGAAGCGTTGTTTAAGGTATTGTGATTATTGATCATGATCATTCCCCGCCCTTATCTATTCATTAATTTATTATTTATTTCAGAACCTCACCAGTAGCAGTGGCTATGATAGGCTTCTACATAACCGTAGCTCCAAGACTTGCAGATGGACCACTATGGTACAATGCTATTTCGATAACACGTGATGCTTGCAAATCAAATGGAATCTATAATTTATTATATATCAATAATTATTTTCAAGATAACAACTATGTAAGTAGGATCTTTTTATTTTATATTTTTCTACACTCATATATATCTTTTGTTATATACATTTTCTTTTGCGTCTCATGCTACTTAAATTTTTATTTATCATATTATTAATTGCATCATTATTCATTAATGTCGGACTGGCAATCAAGGGGCCTTGTCCGCAAAAGGGGTGTAACACCATCTTTAGGGGCCACAAAGGGGGCGTAACACCCTAGTTACGCCCCTTTTTGGGCCTTAGGGGTCTCCAAACAGGGGGGGCCACGTCCGCAATTGCGGACTAGCTCTTATGGCCAGTCCGAGCATCATTATATTAATTTTAATAATCATATTTCTAACATTTCAGTGTATGGTTCAAAATTGGTTCATAGCTGTGGATATGCATTTGTTTATATTGGCACCACTTCTAATTTACCCTGCCTGGAAATGGCCTAAATATGCATTTAAATTAACAGCATCTGTATGTTTATTGGGTATTCTCATAACATTCACTTACATATATATAAATTCAGCCTTACCTATGTATATACTGAGTGGAAGGTAATGTATATTTTCTTTTTCTTATAATATGTTTTTAATTTATGGTTATATAATTATATTATATAGTATACACATACACACTAAAAAATAAGCGTTGAAAAGCTTGTACACAGTTTTGCTATAATGCTTTAAGTAATTGTGCAATCAACGATCAACGGTTACGATGTCACCAAAAGTTGAAATTTAACGATAAAAACGTTAGTGACGTCACATTCCTTGGGACTGAATGGAAAAATCGTAGATTTGTAACGGCCAAGTTCAACGTTTATTTCATTGTGATTCTAACTCATGTGACGTCATATACGCTTTTATCGTTAGATTGTCAACGTTTAGTGACGTCATAACCGTTGATTCTGCAATACTTAAAGCATTGCAAAACTGTGTACAAGCTTTTCAACGCTTATTTTTTACAGTGTATATTATATAGGTCATTAAAATAATCTCTTTAGTAATTGTCAAATTCTAGCTCCATAAGATTTTTTTTATCTTTAAAAAGTTTTTTAATTCAAGTACACTTATGAGTTGATGTAAAATTTTGAATTTTATACGTTAACCTCAAAGTGGAATAACTTATGCGTATTTAATTGTTTGTATATTTCTCTAATTTACTACTAAGTTTTAAGCCATAGAATACGTTGAACAAAAAACATGTCTAAAGACAGTTAATATCCGAACACACCTGAAAATCAACGTTGATTTGGACGGAGTCATTTATTTTTTAATCCTTTTTCCTTTTTCCATTCACAACAAAAAAAGAAGAAGAAGAAGCGGTTACCGTCACCCCAGCTCGCTTTTTTCACTTGAGCGTTGTCCAGGAAGCTGTGACGTCATATTCCGCACCTGCCTTTTTGTGAATGGAAAACAAATTAGAAATCAATGACTTCGGCTAAATCAACGTTGATTTTTAGGTATATTTTAGTATTTAAGAACAAGGTTTTTGTTGAACATGTTTTATGGATGTCAAGAAATAATACAAATTTATTTATGTTATTAATTTTATATTTTGTTACTGTTCAGTTTTTTCAAGTATCTGTAGTATAATATACCCCTTTAATGAGAATGGAGCTTAATTTAACATTACGCTTATGAGGAAAAACACTTTTTTTTTTTTTTTTTTTTTTTTTTTTTTCCCTTCAATTTTTGAGAAAACAACTAAATTAATTTCGGAGACATTTAAATGAGAAATACAAAACATATTTTACGTGTTTTCAGCCATAGAATTTTTTTTCGATTTGTTTTTTAGACCGATAACCTCCATAAAACTTATAATTTTTATTTTCTACATATAATGCATGTAAACTAATATTATTTTCTTCTATAAATTTCAGCGATAAGCAACAAAATGAATATCAAAACAACATACACTTCCCAACACATCATCGATTTACACCATATGTAGTGGGACTTGGTCTAGCTTTGGTCATGTTCAGAATTAAAGACAAAGTCATCAAATTATCCAAGGTAATAATATGAGACAAAATATTTACTTTTTGTAATTAACTTTTTTTAAAGCTAAAAATTAATTTAGGGGTGCATTTTTGTATAATCTTTGAAAAATATTGTAAGTAATTTATTTCAATGACATCGGATGATTTTTTTTTTTTTAAATGTACTGTGGGTTTGTTAGGCGTTTTATGTACAGCTCTGGACAAAAGTTCCCGAACAGGGCAGTGGCAGCCGCTGTATTTTCTCATGAAGATAACATAGTGTGTTTGCGGGTTGCCTATGCAAATCGTTCGGGAACTTTTGGCTAGAGCTGTACTGCGAACCGCGTAAATACAGTTTACCGTAAGTGAATTATTTCAATATATTAATATTATTATTATTATATTATTTTATAGAATTTAAAATGAGTTCAGTTGTTCCTTTATAGTCAATACCTTGTCAAGAAAAAATATTTATTTAAACTGTTCCAGAAAAGTAACAATTATGTTGTTATGTTAGCATAAATGCAGCATAAAAATTCCTTTCTGTTTATTTTGCATTTATTTTTGTTCATCTCTGTTATATATATTATATACATATTCATATCACGTTGTTTTCTTTTCTGGCACTTCCTTTTCCGACATTTGGAGTAAACATAAGCGGTCAATATAAACGTATTGCCTTTATTGTTGAAAATATTCACAATTTCTACGATAAACTTTTTTTTTTCCAGCAATTCGTTGTTTTTGGATGGACTACAAGTTTGTTTACATTGTTCATGATAATATTTGGTACTCACAAGCTCTGGCAGATGGAATATAAATATGAGCCTTTGGAGATGGCTTTATACGGTGCTCTACATAGACCTCTGTTTGCATTGGGTGTCGCCTGGATTATATTTGCCTCACATCTGGGATACGGTGGTATGTCTATTGATTGATTGATTGATTGATTGATTGATTGATTGATACATTGATTGATTGATTGATACATTGATTGATACATTGATTGATTTATTGATACATTTATTGATACATTTATTGATACATTGATTGATACATTGATTGATACATTGATTGATTGATTGATTGATTAATTGATTGATTGATTGATTGATTGATTGATTGATTGATTGATTGATTGATTGATTGATTGATTGATTGATTGATTGATTGATTGATTGATTGATTGATTGATGTTTTCACTGATTAATCAATCGAATAATTTACTATTTTATTTATTTTATTTTCAGGTTGGATTAACAGTTTTTTAAGTGCAAAAATATTTATACCCTTTAGTAAATTATCTTTCTGCATATTTCAAATTCATTATATTGTATTTGAAACTTTCGCCAAATCAATGAAAACTCCAATACATGCCTCTGCATATGAATGTGTAAGTATAGTTTATATATATATATATATATATATATATATATATATATATATATATATTTATATATATATAATATTGTCTCAAAATTTGACTTATTTTGGATTGTACAGTCATTTTACTTAAAAATAAATTTCTATTGCTTATGGCCCTACAATGCAATCAGATGGAGATTTCAGTTGACGCAAAACTCTATCTAAATATACATGTTATTCCCATATGCCAATAGAAATTCATTTTATTAGTAAAATAACCGTACAGCTCTGGCCAAAAGTTCCCGAACGATTTGCATAGGCAACTCGCAACTACAAAATGTTATCTTTATGAGAAAACGCAGCGGCCGCCGCTGCCCCGTTCGGGAACTTTTGTCGAGAGCCCAGAGCCCAGAGCTGTACATAAAATTACTTAAAATAATATTATTTCATGATTCTAGGGTGTTACATTTATTGTACTGCACTGTATAACTTTAATTGCATCAGTCTGTATGCATCTTCTGGTTGAAGCTCCAATTTTGGAACTGATCAAAGTCTTCAATAGAAAAGGTACATTGGTCATCTCAAACCTGTGAAATTGAACTTAACTTTTATTATTATTTAAATTTTTTTGCTTTTATATATATATATATACATATATACAATGTATATTATACTTGGAGGAGATGGTGCTGAATATGTTGTTCCCCGTGTCTCAGCAGCATATTATGGTCCAGACTCAGTTCTTGGCAGGTCCCAATTGTTGGCAGATGGGTTAATGAAAACTTTAAAAACTTAATATCTCCTCAACCAATAAAGTTAGAGACTTAAAACTTGAAAATTTAGATACTCGGGGTATAAGATTGGACTCAATGGTGCCATCAAAAATACTCTGAACTTAATATTTCTCTAAGTGCCAACAATTGGGGCTCAGCCTTTTCCATTTAAATAACCAGTAAAAAGCCATTAGCATGCCAACTACTGGGTCTCTACCATTATACAATACTTCTTTTTTCCCCCACAGTGTGAATTTATACAATAAATTAGAGAATAGTGTCAGAAATTTGTCTTCATCTAAATTTAAAACTAGTATCTAGTTTATATCTTTGCATTATATTATATCTCTTACACTTTTCTATTTTTGGATATCAAATTTTGTATGCATGGTCTTTGCCTTTTTTTGATCTCCTGTTGAGCAACTCTTTTGACTATGCGTGCAATTGCATTGTATTATATTTGCTCAATAAAATCTTTATTATTATATATTTTTCTCTTCATTTTTAAGAAAAAGTTCAAATGAATTTTTTTTTTTCAGATGGACCAAAATTGGAACCAAGTGAAACAGAAATAAAAATGAAGGATATATGAAAGAGAAGATATCAGCAAAAAAAATATCATTAGATTTTTTCAAATTAAAATTATTATAAATGTTTATAAATTTTATACAATTTAAAAGTATATAATTAAATTCTTATGAAAAAGCTGAACTATAATGCTATGTAGTAAAATCACTTGTACAATATAGCATATATTATATTACGCATAAATTTTAATGCAGTATGCTATATCATAATTATTACGTATATATGTTTTTGTCAATGTTTGTAATAAAAATAAAAACAAAAATAAAATTGATTTTTTTTTTATAAATTACTTTCAAAATAATAAATCTGTGTTACTACCGGTTGTTGAGATAAGAATATGTCACAGTAAAATAAAATATACTGACCCCTTTTCTTTCTTCTTAAAATAATTGAATTCATATACGTCATTTCTTACTTACAGAATTATGCAGTAATATATAATATAGAAACGTGGTGTTGTTACATTGAATTGTGGTTTATTTCATCTTTCAACGATCAGTAACAAAAGTTTTTAGATATATATTTTTTTTACTTAAAATGTTTCAAAATTCGTTCGTTCGTTCGTTCGTTCGTTCGTTCGTTCGTTCGTTCGTTCGTTCGTTCGTTCGTTCGTTCGTTCGTTCGTTCGTTCGTTCGTTCGTTCGTTCGTTCGTTCGTTCGTTCGTTCGTTCGTTCGTTCGTTCGTTCGTTCGTTCGTTCGTTCGTTCGTTCGTTCGTTCGTTCGTTCGTTCGTTCGTTCGAACAAAAAAAAAAAAAAAAAAAAAAAAAAAAAAATCTTATTTTCCAAAAGAAATCAAAATTTCAGATTTCTTGTTTTAGTTTTGGAAGTAAAATGTCATTCTTTAAGGTTCAACGAGTGATGTTGAAAGTCACCTGCCTATATACTTGTAACATGGTACTTTTCTAATAAATCAATAAAGGATGTACAAAATGCAAAAGAAAACCTCTTTAAATTATATAAAATCGTATGTTGTTTTTTTAATCTAAAAAATCAAATTTAAATAGTAAAATTAGAATTTCTGTAGTTTTCGCAATAAATGCTAGAAAATGGTTGCGTAATGTATTGGATTGAATTGTAATGGATTGAAAATTAACGAGAAAGAATCCTTTTACCACAGCCGGCTATTGACTAGCTCGCTATGCCCATAACATATATTGCATCAAAACGTTACAGCGTAATTTAATACTTTTTTTTACGTGCTACTCTATAAAAAAAAAGCACATAACTTCAATTACGAATCCTAACTTATTTGAGATAAACACATAAGCAGATAAATTAATGCATTTTAGCAAATTATTAAAGGCGTAGAACACCTTGAACAAAAAAGTTGTGTAATACAGTAATATCCTAACTAACCTAAAAATCAACGTTGATCTGGCCAAAGTCATTGATTTCTAATTTATTTTCCATTCACAAAATGCCACTGGCTGTCACTGACGTCACAGCTCGCTTGTTTAACGCGCACGTAAACCGGGCGAGCTGTGACGTCATGATCGCCAGACGCCAGTGGTACTTTAGTATTTTGTGAATGGAAAATAAATTAGAAATCAATGACTTTGGCCAAATCAAAATTGAATTTCAGGTTTGTTAGGATATTACGCAACTTTTTTGTTCAAGGTGTTCTACGCCTTTAACAATACCTATTTTAAGCTGTTTTAAGCTATTTTAAGTTAAAATAGCTATAGTTAATAATTTGCTAAAATGCATTATTTTAGCTGCTCATAATAACTTAAAAGTGTTTATTTCAAATAAGATTGGATTCGTAACTGAATTAATACACTTTTTTTTTCATTCCATATTTGAAAGAAGAAGCTTTCACATGCCAAACACATTATACACAAAAGGGTAACCGTACATAGAAAAATATGCAAATTAGTGTAGGTGGCAGTTGTCGATGGGATATATAATGTAAAGTCAATAAGAATGACAAGGTATTATACATGCAGGAGACATGCATGTCTCCTTAAATAATTTACACTTTTTTTTTTTTTTTTTTTTTTACTACAGAGTTATTAAGTATTTTAACTTTGCTATTAAATCTAAATTATGTTTTACTGCAACAGAAAGAAGAAAAGAAAAAGCAGCATAAATTGTAATTATTTTATCCGTAAACATTATTATAAATTAAAGAATGACAATTAGGTAATTCAAATTTTGGATGAAGAGAGCTGATAAAAATTGTTAGTTAATACTTATAATTATACGTATTTCTACCGTAAAGCCATTAGGATATAACAAAGATTCATTTTCCAAATTATTGTTATAGAAATAAAATATAAAAATAAACAATCAAAACATCACGTTCTATCATAATTTTTAATTCAAAACTATTTGTATATCTAATTATTACAGAATATATATAGAATATTAATTTATATAATAATTTTAAATAATGTAAATTTTGCTTTATAGTTGGAATAAGTATGGTATTTGTACTGGTTCTCGGGAAGCTTCAAGGTTGTCGATACATCAAGTTTTTTTTTTTTTTTTTTTTTTTTTAAGCTTTGCATTAAGAAGATTGCATCAAAGAAAGATCCCAATCTGCTAATGACTATAGTAAAAATACCAGCAGTAAAATATACAAAATGATACAATTATCGCCAACTGAACGTAATTGCTTTATTTGCAAGGTGATATATTGGTCAAAGAGGTCAAAATATTAAAGGCGTAGAACACCTTGAAAAAAAAAGTTGTGTAATATACTAAAAAAAAAAAATTAAAATCAACATTGATTTGGCAGAAGTCATTGATTTTTAATTTATTTTCCGTTCACAAAATGCCACTGGCGGTCACTGACGTCACAGCTTGGTTGTTTTAATCGCGCGTAAACAGGGCGAGCTGTGTTGTCAGTGACCGCCAGTGGCATTTTGTGAATGGAAAATAAATTAGAAATCAATGACTTTGGCCAAATCAACGTTGATTTTCAGGTTTGTTAGGATATTACACAACTTTTTTGTTCAAGGTGTTCTACGCCTTTAAATATTTTATTGAAAATTATATAATTTAAATTTATTTATTCAAATGAATATAGTTTCAACGTCCTCTTACGTTCAATGGTAATTAATTTCAAATATTTCTTGTTATGATTTCACTAAAGTGATTTACCCTAAATTTACTTAGTATTACCTGAATTTTAGGCTGCGGTAGCTATGCAATGTAATGCAACTTTTTTTTTTTTTTTTTACATAATAATATTTATTTTATAGAGATTTTAGACTCTGACTTAACATTCTGATTAAAGTTCAAAAGTATATTATTTTACCTATAATTTACACCTGCATGCAATAGTAAGTCGTAGCTTTTAGCTTTTATAATGATGACTAATACCATGTTACTGAATAGTTTATAAATAGAATATTTTATCTAGTTATCGTAAATAAGCTATCTAAACATCGGGGCATATAATATATAATAATATTAACAATATATGAGCGTTGTTGACAATAATTTGCGATGTAAAATGTTTATACCTTGAATGAGAAGAAAATACGAACAGTAAGGAAAAACCAAATATGAAATAGATAATAAGTGTGTAAATAAGTAAGTAAATCGATGGATAAATAAGTGAGTAAACGAACGAACGAACGAACGAACGAACGAACGAACGAACGAACGAACGAACGAACGAACGAACGAACGAACGAACGAACGAACGAACGAACGAACGAACGAACGAACGAACGAACGAACGAACGAACGAACGAACGAACGAACGAACGAACGAACGAACGAACGAACGAACGAACGAACGAACGAACGAACGAACGAACGAACGAACGAACGAACGAACGAACGAACGAACGAACGAACGAACGAACGAACGAACGAACGAACGAACGAACGAACGAACGAACGAACGAACGAACGAACGAACGAACGAACGAACGAACGAACGAACGAACGAACGAACGAACGAACGAACGAACGAACGAACGAACGAACGAACGAACGAACGAACGAACGAACGAACGAACGAACGAACGAACGAACGAACGAACGAACGAACGAACGAACGAACGAACGAACGAACGAACGAACGAACGAACGAACGAACAAATAAACGAAAAGGTATTTAATGCACACATATTTACGACAAAATATTTCTAGTTCTCCTAGATCACTTCAAAATCACTTTCGATAAAAAAAAAAAAAAAAAAAAAAAAAAAAAAAAAGTAAAATATATGTTAGTAGGTCGATATAATCGTCTGCCAAAATTTAATAATAATTGAGAAACCTACTTATAGATGTCAGTTAATAATATTAAAATTTCACTTATTAAGTTATATAACTTCATTACTTTGGTAAAAAAAAAAAATAAATAAAGAGATGCAAAAAAAAAAAAAAAAAAAAAAAAAAAAAACTCCCCACTTCGAATATTGACGTCACAAAAGTGACATGGTAAAGGTATACTTTTACTTAAGACATGAGAAACATAAGTAGGTCATATAACATTTAATGAAAGTCATACTTAAAATAGTGAAACTTGAGTATTACTTTACTATGGCTATTATATAAAAAGAAAAATTAAAGTAAAAGGTAGAAGGGAAAAAATAAATATAAATTTTTACTTTATTGTAAAGATTCTGTGGAAAGGTTTATTTTATTTTTAGTCTTGCTTATAAAAGGTGATACTTTATTTTTAAGTGCTGTGATTATATTTTTTTGAAAAAAATTTATAGTCATTTTAAATAAAAATGATTTTTAATATTTATTTTTTATAAATTAATATTTTAATAGTTTAAAAAATATATATTTATATAACAATTGTAACAGGTAAGTTGTTTTTATTTATTTTTATTTTAGTAGCATTTAGTTGCATGTATTTAATATGCATTTTTGATTTTTTTTTAAATTAAAAAAAAAAAAATTAAGATAATAAATTATTCATAGCAATGTCGCACATTTTAGATGAATTTAAAATTAATTCGGAGTGGAGAAGTTCATATGAGATTCAATATAGAGGCTATCAGGGTAAAGTGCGCACGTTATCCTTAATTTAATATCATTGCGGGACAATTTTGTTACGCATTTATACGTGTACGTGCTTTAAGTTAAGAATAATAATAATTAAAAAAAAAAAAAAAAAAAAAAGGAAAGGAAAAATTACCGAAAACTGGCAAAAACCTTCATTATTAGATAAAATATTTACCAACTCTATGCATATAGGGTGGATTCATTCATATTAAAGTCAACACCATAAGTGAGTACTAAATAACACGGGCTAGTATAGGAAAATGACACATTTTGCCAATTTAAAAATACTTAGCAATTTTTTTGAGAGAATTGATGCTATTAACAAGTTAAATAAGGATTTCAAGTATGCAAGAAAAATAATAATGACCAAAAAAATGACTTATTTTCCGAAGACAATAGCGAAAACTCACGTTTGTCCTATGCTAAGCAATGTTATTTGTTACTCAAAATGGCATTGAAGTGCATTTATTTTGACGTCATGCGCACACACCCTATAGAGTATAAATATATTATGTATATACTATAAGTAATATCTATATAAATTTATATAATAAATACGTTGCCGCTTAATTATTTCAAAAGTACAGAATAAACAAAACCTTGTTAACAATTTGTTTTCACTTTATTTTCCTAAGACTTGCATTCATTTGGAGATTTTAATTCATGCAATACTTTATGGTATTTCCTTAAATGAAATGTTCATAATATAATTTACAATGTTATGTATCTATGTATTTATAAATAAATTGTAAATAATAAGAATCTCTATACACATACTCTGTGTTATATAAACAAATTAAAAAATACATGAAATTAATTTATCAATTATAATATTAATTGATCAAAATGATAAAGTTAGTGAATTTTTATAATATTCAGTATCCGCACACTAGGTGCAGATGATTAAAAATAGAATTAATAAATGATTACAGTAATAATTGCAGTCTTGTTCAAAATATATTTCATTTTTTATACTCTTTTATTATTATTTTTTTTTTTAAATACTAAAAGTATTTTAAAGCCATAGACCACATAAAACAACATGTGCTTTTTAATGAATAAACACAAAATGGGATCTTTAAAAATTGATGACAAATTTTACCAGAATGTTAATGTAGCCCCACGAGAGAGTGTGAAAAAACTGTAAAGTATGCAATTTGCGTGAAAATTCATGTTTATGACGTCAGAAACATGCAAAAATTAGTATGAAAATGTTGTAAGGGGTGCATAAATCGTATATTCTGATCACTGCAACGGGGCTGCTGCATGTTGGCTTTTGAGCCAAACAATGTTATTTATGTAAATCCCCATCAAGTGTTTTGGGATATAAATATAAATGATTTTCTCTGGTCTATTCCTTTAAATTACTAACAACCAAAATACCAGTTTTAGGAGGTAAACCAGACATCGATAGCAATTTGATGTTACGTGATATGATGAATAATAATAACTGAACTTTTAACTGCTTTTTAATAAAATAATTATAGAAAAATGTAGCCTTCCATTTATATTGCATTTGTCATCCACTTCAAGATCAATGTTAGAAATTTGATCTGTCTTCATATGTTTAGGGAAATATTGAATACAAAGCTGCCAGGACTCGGTATGGCTTTTGAGCAGTATTTTTCTTCAAAAAAAAAAAATTATTATACTGCGTGTAATTGGGGAGAGGATAACGAATTTAAAGGTGCTTTTCTTCTTCTTTTCTTTTCTTTTCTTTTCTTTTCTTTTCTTTTCTTTTCTTTTCTTTTCTTTTCTTTTCTTTTCTTTTCTTTTCTTTTCTTTTCTTTTCTTTTCTTTTCTTTTCTTTTCTTTTCTTTTCTTTTCTTTTCTTTTCTTTTCTTTTCTTTTCTTTTCTTTTGCTACAATTCATATACCATATATAATAATAATGTTAATAATTAACGATCGTTATGGTTAAATTCTTGTTAAAATTAATTCGGAGTCGAGAATTTCATCTGAGATTCAATATACAGGCTATCAGGGTGAAGTGTTTATTTATTTTTATTTTTTTAAGTATTATTCATTTCCACAAATTAGTAAAAATGTGGTTATATAACTTTAGTTCCAAATTTCATATTTTTGTATGAATCCAAAACCATACAAGTATGTTTTTTCATTATATTTTTTATAATAACAATGATTACTCACTGCAGTATTATGATTCTTATATTATTGAAACACAATCTCTTAATATAATATTTGCGCAATGTTCTCCAATGTTCTTCCGTACATGAAAAAGTATAATGTACGATGTACGTATATATTATAATATTTTATTCAAGGTTGTAAAATATTCATTTCATTTTAAATATTATGTAATCATTTATAATTCTCTCTCTCTCTCTCCCTCTCTCTCTCTCTCTCGCTTTCTCTCTCATTCTGAAGCCATACAGACAACATAAAACAACCTGTTCTTTTTAATGATTATTATTATAATTAAACCCAAAATGAGATCTACAAAACTGATGATTGTCAATTTTTACCAGAATGTAAATGTGACCTCACAAAAGAGAGTGTGAAAAAAACTGTAAAGTATCCAATTTGCTTAAATATTTCTGTTTATGATGTCAGAAACAGACAAATATTAGTATGAAAATGTTGTATGGATTACATTAGTTATAAATTTCTGACCAATGCTGGTTTTTGAGACAAACTAATGGTATTTATGTACGTCCTAGTAAGTGTTTTGTGATGAAAATGCTTATGTTTTCTTCTTGTCTATGCCTTTAAGGGTTCCACGCAGTCTTGGGTTCGATAACCAAAATATCTATAATGATAACGATACTATATTCTAGCCTCACACTATAACGATATCGTTACTTTTGAAAATCTCACTTACGATAACGATAATATAACGATAACGATAGTTTTTCGATAACGATAACTATAAATCATAATGCAATTTTTTATTGAAGTAAAATATTTTAAACACTTGCTTCATGACTGTACTATACACAATGATAAACCGCCTCATTTATACGCATAACTAATATTTTACAATGAGGCTATCTACGCACTTAATTTTCTGTGGTTTCCGATATTATAATATGCACCTTATATTTCGTATTGCAGCAGATAAAACCAAACAACACGAATGTTGGACGTCCACTGCGCTCAAGGTCGAAGCAGCCGTCAATCGGTTCTTGACCGATAACCGTGCGACAACTATCGCTGGCTCCCGATTGGCTTAGCGCAAAAAGTTAGACCAATCCTAACTCTAGCACACTCTAACGGTCCTTGTCGCAAAAAGTCCGACTGACGGCTGCGTTGGGCCTTACTGCTTTACTATCCTAATGTAACACTTGCAGTAGAGCTTAATTTTTTTATATTCACTGGTGCAAAGTAACTTTGCTGTACAACACAATTAAGTTAATGAATTTGAGCCCTTAACTGATTCTGATTAGTTATTTCAATTTTTTTTTTTTTTTTTTTTTTTTTACATGATGAGATTTTCATTTTTGTATACAATTTTGGTTGCTTTTTTAATTTGGTTATTTCTCCCCCCCCCCCCCCTTTTTAAGGCACTGCTATTTTTTTTACTTCAATTCTTGCTTTTAAGATCTCATGCGAAATTTTAAAAATTCCCTCACGTTAACAGATAAAAGTTGATAATTAATATTTTCCTTTTATAAAATTTGTCAATTTTGGAGACATCAGTATTACGTAATAGACAACCAAGCTTAGGGATCTTAATTTTTAAATCCGGAGGTAAATTAAACAAATTAATTATGTAGCTAAATTTAGGACAGTAAAATATTTTTCCTTCTAAAGGAAAATTGATATAAAATGTAATACTAGGAAATAACTTATAACAACGTGTTATTTTATTATTAAATATTATTTGGCTCCATAACATAACAGTATAAGTAAATGCCATGCAATAAATGTATAATTTCCTCAATAATACTTTTAAAGTGCAATAACAAGTCCTTATATATCTAGCTTTAGTTAAATTTATTTAAATATTTAAATAACTGAAAATGAATATTTTCATAATAAATCGTATTGGAAATAAGTGTGTTGAAAGTTCAAATGATTGATTGATTGATTGATTGATTGATTTTCTTAGTTAGTTAGTTAGTTAGTTAGTTAGTTAGTTAGTTAGTTAGTTAGTTAGTTAGTTAGTTAGTTAGTTAGTTAGTTAGTTAGTTAGTTAGTTAGTTAGTTAGTTAGTTAGTTAGTTAGTTAGTTAGTTAGTTAGTTAGTTAGTTAGTTAGTTAGTTATTAGTTAGTTAGTTATTAGTTAGTTAGTTAGTTAGTTAGTTAGTTAGTTAGTTAGTTAGTTAGTTAGTTAGTTAGTTAGTTAGTTAGTTAGTTAGTTAGTTAGTTAGTTAGTTAGTTAGTTAGTTAGTTAGTTAGTTAGTTAGTTAGTTAGTTAGTTAGTTAGTTAGTTAGTTAGTTAGTTAGTAAGTTAGAAAGTTACATTTTTTTCAATCGTTTATTCATTTCTTCGTTATATTTGTATTTTGTATTTTTGTACCATGTTAGACAGTCAAAACATTATAAATGTTGACTTTGAACTTGAAAACTGGTAATATTTACATCATAAATTAACCGTTATCTTGAAAATTGTTCTTACTTGTGTTTAATTTATCACTCTTTATATAAAAGTTAAGTTTTTGTAAATATTGCTATGTTTACTTGAACTGATTCGCAGTTATAATAATTAAAATGTTACGCAAAAATGTCATGAGTCAGAAAATTTTCCTTATAAATATACACGCAAAAAAATTAATACTCACAATGTATTAGGTAGACATATAAGCTAGAACACAGGTATTATTATACAATTTATACTACAATAATACCTAATGCAGGTGCAACAATAAAGGTGGGACTCGCTTAAACTAAGTGGTATTGTAGTTTTATAATTACCTGTTCCAAATTCAAGTGTACCTGTTGCAAAATACAGGTTCATGTACCTGCCATTTTTCCGTGTAATTATGTTAAAAAGTTGTTCAATGTAACTTACCGTTGGAGTGCAATAGCCAATCACAGAAGGTGCTGGTAAAGCTTAGAATTCTCTCAAATCTATTCAGTATTGCTTTTTTTCCCTAGGTATTAATAGAAAAAAAATCACTCGTATTTTTGAACTGAAATAAAATAAAATATTAATAATTACGTGTTTTTAAGCAATGAAATGATCAACATTAGTATCCACTGATAACTTGTATAAGAAAATATTTCATTTTTTGCAATCTCAACTTCTTTTCACACAGTGGAATATATTGTTAAGCAATAAATTTCATTTCATTAAATCTTACAATCATGAGTCATGATACTTTCATGGAATCCAATTTTAAAAATATTGCAGCTCCTGAATAGACATATTTTCAATAAGAAAAGTAATGAATATAAAAAGTAACTTGATTACTTATTTTTGCAACATTTTTAAAAACTAATGCCCTGTTTACAGTGCATTAATTTTTTTTTTTGCATGAAAATTCAATGGTAATGAATTAAGTTTACCAAAATCAAATATATTAAAAATATTGCAGCATGTTAGCACGGCTTTATACCAAATAAACATTTCATTACAAATTAAGTTGCGTAATTATATAATGCTTTTAAATAAAGAGAAATGATATAAAATCAAATTTACTTAATAAGATTATTACATCATGTGAATACGTCTCTAACAAATAGTACTTACCATAAATCATATAAGGTTGTTATCATTTACAATCTCTACGTATAAGTTCATCATAATATTTACATATACGTAAATATATAACGTACGTATCTCTTCTGTAGCCAAAAATAGTTAACCTATATTATTTTGTACTCATTTGCAAATGCGGAAACACGTAAGGTGAGAATATCGTTTAAATTTTGTTACTTAGAATCAGAAAGGAAGATTTTTTTGTATAAAGTATGTCATTTTTTTTTTTTTTTTTTTTTTTTTTTTTAAGTTCTTGAAATAAAAAGCGAAAATATTTGTGTGTGTCTAGTACGAGAAAAAACAACAACTGTAGTATCCACTTTCAATTCAATCAAGAGAGTAAAAGTAGGTGTTTTTGATATGACAGCTTATACCTCGCGGCTATATCTTTTTTATATTATACTGTATTGGGAGGCAAAATAATGAGGTTAATAGAATATAATATATACTAACGCGTGCACACGGTGAAAAATACTAAAAGAGAGGTGATCGTGATTTGTTATTTAAAATATTGATCATTTCCTATTGAATTTTTTGTTAACTCAATAAGAGGAATTTACTATGGAAAATTTCAAATAGTGACAGTTTGAAGTCATATGAGTTTATTGTTGAGTTTGCATTTGTTGTTGTTGTTGTTGTTGTTGTTGTTGTTGTTGCTGTTGCTGTTGCTGTTGCTGTTGCTGTTGCTGTTGCTGTTGCTGTTGCTGTTGCTGTTGCTGTTGCTGTTGCTGTTGCTGTTGCTGTTGCTGTTGCTGTTGTTGTTGCTGTTGCTGTTGCTGTTGTTGTTGTTGTTGTTGCTGTTGCTGTTGCTGTTGCTGTTGCTGTTGTTTGTTGTTGTTGTTATTGTTATTGTATTTGTTGCTGTTGCTGTTGTTGTTGTTGTTGTTGTTGTTGTTGTTGTTGTTGTTGTTGTTTTGGGAGTAGTTGATGCAATATTTAAAATGATGATGGCAATAAACGGTTCAAATCTAGAAATATTATACACATTTCTGATCCCATCTCTTTATTCTTATTATCTACAATGTATAATTTTTATATTAGATCGTGACAAAAAGTAGTTTCTACATAAATGTAGAGGTGAATCGCTTGTATAAATTATAACAACAAACTATATCTTTAGGTAGAGTATTCAGGAAATGCATTAAATTTTCAGTTTATTATAGGCTAAATAGTCTTCTGATAATTTTTTCTCATTTTCTAAACAAGGCTTGATTTTTACATTATCTTAATTTTTACATAATTTTTTGGCGCGTTATAAAAAAAAAAACATTATTAAATGGTAGTTTTACATTCATAATAATATGTATGTATACTTAGAATATGCAAAATATATCTTTTCAAAATTACATTCAAAAGAATTATTTTCTTTATACACGAAAAAATTTAATTAAACTAAAGAAAACAAAATTGTATCAGAATATGACAATTTTTTCTGTCATCTATCGAGCCCTAATTGTGAAAGAAATATAATACACACTAGACATGAGCTTTCTCAGTGTACCGTTTGAAATAGAAGTAAATTATTGATTGATAACTTAACTTGTGTTACAATATATAGGTGGGAGTATACTGGAAACTATGCTCTTGTTTTCTATCGTAGATCAAGTGCGAGATTTACAACTTTTTATTTTTTAACACCATTTTACAGTAAGTTTTATTGCAGTAATAAATTATATAATTAAATTACGAGTTCAAAAGTTACACTTGTTTACGAGAATATATTGATTTAATAAATAAATATAATTATAACGAGAGAGAGAGAGAGAGAGAGAGAGAGAGAGAGAGAGAGAGAGAGAGAGAGAGAGAGACAGAGACAGAGACAGAGACAGAGACAGAGACAGAGACAGAGACAGAGACAGAGACAGAGACAGAGACAGAGACAGAGACAGAGACAGAGACAGAGACAGAGACAGAGACAGAGACAGAGACAGACAGAGAGAGACAGAGAGAAAGAGACAGAGAGAGACAGAGAGAGAGACAGAGACAGAGACAGAGAGACAGAGAGACAGAGAGAGAGAGAGAGAGAGAGAGAGAGAGAGAGAGAGAGAGAGAGAGAGAGAGAGAGAGAATTCAGCGTGAAATAGTATGGTGGGATCATCACTTTTATTTTTATTATTAATTTTTATAAGTTTTTGAAATTTGAAGCTTTTGACAACTTATATTGATTTCATATTTGTTTTCTCTCACTCTCTCTTTTTTTTTTAGTTTTTTTTATGTAATACTTTTTTTTAGTTAAAAAAAAACGTTGCATTTTATGAAAGTGCTCGATTTTCTACTAATTAATGAATTTTTATAATATCTAGAGGACTGTATTTTTTTTTTCAACGAGACGCAATAAAAAAAATCATAAGTTAATATTATAGAATATTAAAATTTGCAATAATGAAAAAAAATCATATATATTAAAAAAATGTATTGATTGACCCATTGACAAATTAAGCTGTCTCAGAATATGGTTACTAATTTATCTGTACTAAATTTAATAAAATATAGCCAAGTCTTTATATATATATATATATATATATATATATATATATATATATATATATATATATATATATATATATATATATATATATAAAAACTATAAAAAAGTATAGGAAATACATTTTGTGAAAGGTTGATCTTTTTCTTTATAAACAATTTAATAATAATCGTTAACACAACATAATTGTCAGTATTATCAGTATTATCACTTATTTAAATACAAATTGAAAAACAAATATATTTTTATAACAGTTGAAAATCAGATCGTCTTACCATATAATAAAGAATAAAGAATGGTCTTACTGAATTTACCAGCCTTCGATGAAAAAAAATAAAGTATAAATATTTGAATTCTATAGGGATGCCAATATTTAAATAAAACCTTCATAGTACTGAATAATATCAAGATTTTTTTAATGATTATTTAATTATTTAATTTTTGTAACAAACAACTTTTTAAAACCACTTTTAAGTTTAGTGATCATAATTCCTATAAGTACCATAAAAAATGTTTGTAATCATTGTGATCATTTTTATAATATACAACAATAAGGAATTCAGAAATTATAAGTAATAAAAGTTGTCATTAATTTTTTTGATTTCAGAATGAATGAAAAATCGACATTGGATTTAAATAATGAGAAGACTGAAAAACGACAACAATATCGATTAATCACAATCGAACCTCCGTTGATATTATTTATGTTTGCAAGTACGTTGTCTGCGCCAGTATTGCAGAACCTCGTGATATCTAGAACATGTGATACTTTGGGTTACAATTCTACTGTGTGTCATGACCCGACGAAGTTCCCCAGTGTCGAGGCACAAGTACAGCCACATTCTGCACTCATCTTCATGGCCAAGTCGCTTATTGAAACTATTCTGCCTGCTGGTGAGTTTTATCTCAGATATTATTGACTTGCAGTGTGATTAAGAGGTTGATTGATTGATTGATTGATTGATTGATTGATTGATTGATTGATTGATTGATTGATTGATTGATTGATTGATTGATTGATTGATTGATTGATTGATTGATTGATTGATTGATTGATTGATTGATTGATTGATTGATTGATTGATCGATCGATCGATTGATTGATTGATTGATTGCTGGTGTACTCAATCTAAAAAAATAATGGAAGTGCAGTTGGTTTGATTTATTTATTGATTTATTTTACATTGATCATTGTTGATTTTATTATTTGATTGGTTGACTAATTGATCCATTTATCTAACTTTTAGTTATTAATCTAATAAATAACATCCTTTTCATTGATTAATTAATTTACTTACTTACTTACTTACTTACTTACTTACTTACTTACTTACTTACTTACTTACTTACTTACTTACTTACTTACTTACTTACTTACTTACTTACTTACTTACTTACTTACTTACTTACTTACTTACTTACTTACTTACTTACTTACTTACTTACTTACTTACTTACTTACTTACTTACTTACTTACTTACTTACTTACTTACTTACTTACTTACTTACTTACTTACTTACTTACTTACTTACTTACTTACTTACTTACTTACTTACTTACTTACTTACTTACTTACTTACTTACTTACTTACTCACTTACTATGCTCCCTATTGTTCACAGCTCTATCAATATTCCTAGGACCATGGAGTGATCACCACGGACGAAGACCTATTCTCTATTACCCTCTTCTAGGTCACGTGGTCATGTTCGCCGGCTACGTCATATTCAGTTCCAACATAGCTCGTGCTTGGGACATACATTTAGTGATGTTACCTAGTATTGCCGTCGCACTCACAGGTGAGAAGTTGTTGAGTAAATATGAGCGTGACTTGAACTTTGAAGGACAATGAACTACTTTGCTTTCTTATGAACTGTGAATATTAGCGTAATTAGGCACTAAAATTAATATTTTCATATTTTAATATATTATAACATTTCAATAATTCATTTGATTTTTTTTCCAGATTTTTAGAAACCGATTTACTATTTTTAATATAATTTTTAAAAATGTATAAATTTATAAAACAACATCCTATATATTAATCGCGGATGATAAAAATCATATATATACCTCTATAATGTGATAGAAATATGTTATTTATAAGCATTCACGTGCGATTTTAACTTCCTCTCGCTGCAATTACATAAAATAAATGTTTCAAAATAGCTACTGTGCTTTAAAATTCTAAAAATAAATAAAATAATAATAATAATAAAAAGAATCTGCAAATTATAAAACGTGTGAGAAACCCAAAAACGCACTGAAAAAAGAAACTGATGAGCTACGTCTTTATTATTATTTTTTTAATCTCAATTATACTTATAAAAAAACGTTTTTTTTTCAACACTACAGACACTACAGTAAAGTACTCTAGAGCACTACAGCAGTAATAAATTTCTACTGTAAAGTTTACAATATAGTAAAGCATAGTAAACGTACAACAACAAAATATTATATTGTAGTTCTGCGCATAGTTATTATTTTGTATATTAAAGCATAATGCTTCTTTACTGGCAATGAAAAAAAAATACATACGTATACACATATAAACATATTGGCTTAAAATACGTAATATTTTTTGCTTGACAGCTTTCAAAATGACTTTAAAAAAATGAGACAACGAAGTTTTGTATCTTGACGATATACAATGAGTCTTATATCTAGTACCTATATTATACAATCATAATGCAAATAAGCATGACTGTAAAATACAGTGCTGTGAACCTTTTTTTCTTTTTGGTCAATATTAGTTTTGTAACATATGGAAATACCATAATATTTAAGTAAAGGTTAATAAACTCTATTTATTCACGTAAATAATTGACAGTTACAATCGCACCTTTATCTTATTAGGGTGTCATTCATGTAAAAGTTGGTACCATGTTGGATCACTCAATAACATGGGTAGCATAGGAAAATGAGTTATTTTTCCAGTTTAAAAATATTGAACAATATTATTGAGAGCATTGAAGCTGTTAATAGACTGAATTAGTATCTCAAGTATGTTAAAAAAATAATAATAACATATAATTACTCAATGTCGTAAAGAAAATATCCAAAAATGAAGTTTGTAATATGCTGAGCAATGTTATCTCATACTCCAGTATGGTGCCCAAGCTCAATAAATATGACGTCACGTGCGTACACCCTATAATTTTAATTTTTGGTTGTGACGTTGAACAAAAATTATGTTCGTAAACCTGTTCTCATGCTCCAAAAAATGCGCATGTCATTTAAAAAGCAATAGATGATCGTCATTTTTTTGTGGTTTGGGGCACGAAAAACAGGATTTACGAACATTATTGATAATTCTTGTCTAATATCCTAATATAGCTAAATATTGACGTTGATTTGGCCAGAGTCATTGATTTCTATTTTACTTTACATTCACGAAATGGCAGATCCGATTTTATGACGTCACAGCTCACTGGTCCACGCTCGCGGAAAACCATTATTTATTCAATCTTATAAAAAAATAATCTGGTTCAAAACACATACATAAGGAAAAAAAGTAAACAAGTAACATTCATAACATTTGTTTCATATTTTAATATTAAAGCCATAGACCACATAAAACAACATGTAGTTTTTAATGAATAAACACAAAATGGGATCTTCAAAACTATTGACAATTTTTACCAGAATAATTAATGTAGCCCCACGAGAGAGCGTGAAAATACTGGTAAAGTATGTAATATGCGTGTCTATTCATGTTTATGACGTCAGAAACATGCAAAAAGTAGTATGAAAATATTGTACGGGTTGCATAAATTGAAATTTTTGATCCCATGTAAGTCCCATCAAGTGTTTTGTGATATAAATGCTTATGTTTTTCCCTGGTCTATTCCTAAGCAATATTAAAAAAATATATCATGTACCACTTCTTTGATCTACAGCTGATTGCTAATACAAACCCCTTTTATATTAAATACTGTTTATATTTTCTTCAGGTGGATTTATCGCATTCCTGACTGGAGCATTTTGTTACTTAAGTGACGTCACACAGCCTGAAGAAAGAGCCTGGAGAATGGGAGTAGCTGAAGCAGTGCTCTTCACAGGGCTGCCCATGGGACTGGCTAGTAGCTCCTATGTTTTCGCTTGGGGAGGATATATGGTAAATATCTTTACAATAAATAACATAAAAAATAATGAAAAGAGGCATGATGGTGAAAAGAATAAATAAAAATAAAAAAGGTGCTTTAAAAATAACAATTCTACGAAATTTCTATACAAAATAATTTACTTTTTTTTTTTTTTCTTTAATTTTTTTTTTTATTAATTTTTTTTTTAATTTTTATACCATAGAACTACCATGTTAAATTGATATTATTATAAGCATTGATAGAGGTGTTTTAAATTTAATATTTAGTTTCCATTAATATTTTTTAATATATGTTTATTAAGTGTTTTTCATCACATTTCATGGTAATGTTAAAATGCAATTTTAAATACTCTCAGTAATCGAAGTAATTTCTGAAAATTCAACTAAATTAATTTTAAAAAAAAGCTATTTTATACAATTATATATTCTGTTATTTAAAATTTTTTTAATTTAATTATTATATGATTTTTTTTTCTGAGTATGAACACTTTTTTTTAACGTATATATCTGATAAATTTCAGGCTGTATTTGGATTGAGCTGCCTTGCAAACTTCCTTGGTTTAATATACGTAATATTTTTACTACCTGAAAGTGTAAACATAAGTAAGAAAGACACAAACCCGGGACTTCAAGGTCTTTTTGATTGGAGATTGATATCTAATATGGTGAAGACGTGTATCAAACCCAGACCCGGTATGAGAAGAACGGTCATTTTTTTTGTCATGGCCATTCTAGCGACCTCGGCTTTTAGCGTACACGGTAAGTGAAATGTCTACAATATAAATAATTGCAACTTTTTTGCATTGTTAAATAAGTAAATACTCACTCTAAGTAAAAGTAAATTCATTACACAAGTAAATACTATTATAAAACTTCTTAACAACGTAAACTTTTTTTTTTTTTTTTTTTATTATTATTATTTTTTTTTACAATGCTGTTAGAACACAGCCCGAGTAAATAATATCAAGTATTTTATAATTAAATTAATAATAACTCTTCTACATTCAAATTACGTACGATGATACGCTTTGAATTTTATTTAATAGCTTCAGGGAGAATTTAAAAAGTATAATTTGTTTTGCATTGTTGTATACTTAAAATTTTATTGAATTGCTATTTTTTTTTTTCTGTTTTAATAATAAGTACTTTGATTGCTTTGGATATTATTGTTATATTTAAAACATATTTTTTAGCTGATATCTACAATATCAAATATATATCTCATAGAGATATCTCAAATATAGCTACTATATTTGAGTATAAACTACTGAAACTAATATATATATTATATTGTATTTATAATTACTCTGGCAAATCGCTGTGTAATGTCAAAGGACCACACTAGTGGGTTTGTTCCTTTTGAGGCCTCTTAATAAAAACCATATTATTATTATTATTATCAAGGTCTTGAAAGACACAGACAGACAGAAAATCTTTCCTAATTGTAAAATTAAACAGAAAAATTTAAAGAAAGAAAATAAAGAGAAACAAGCTTTTAAGTATATTAAAAAAGCAAAAGCTTAATTTTAGCACCTTCAATAAAAATAATATTTTTTTGATTTCTATTTCACGTTTGATTTATATCAATGTTTTATAATTTTAAATTATTAGAATACAGTTATTGTCTATAATTAAAATGTAATTTAAATTTTACCCCCCCCCCCCCCACCCAAATCCTGTTAAAAATGTTCACTACAGTTTCTTTATCTTTAATAACAACAAAATTTCTATGTTTTAGGTGAAATGTCCATCGTATTTCTGTACACAAGAAAACAATTCCACTGGACTATCAAGGAATTCAGTCTGTTCAGCAGTCTTACCATGCTGGTCACTGCTTTTGGTGAGTAACAATTTTATTTATTAAGTAGATGGATTAGAAATGGCAATAATATATTATATATATATATATATATATATATATATATATATATATATATATATATATATATATATATATATATATATATATATATAGAAAAAAGAAAAAGAAAGAAGGGGGAAAAAGTAAACATAAAAAGAAACATTTTTTTTTGCGGTGGTTAATTGCAAGAAAAACAATCATTTTGGAAGTTGCCATGCAAATGCATAACCGCATCAAAAAAAAAAAAAAAAAAAAAAAAAAGCTTATATTACTTTTTAATGATGATTGATTCATTGCTAAAAGTTTGCCTAATGTATATCTCACATTATAAAAATTTCTGACCTATGGTTTATAATGGTTTAATGAATCGGAAATGAATAAATAAAAACACAGAGACAATGATTTTGCAATACTATTAAAGATAGACAATTTGTAGAATACCTTTTTAATGCTGCCTGTGAATGGCTATAGCGTAAACTACACTAATAAATTACTAGAAGTAATATCCATTTAGTAATCACAATTTTTTCCTCATAAAAAAAAAAGTGTTTATGATATGACTAAATAAATATTTTTCCGGTACTAAAAATACAATTTTGTTATTTTCAGGCTCCCTGGCAGGACTTTACGTATTAAGCACAAGATGGAAACTTCCTGATGCCGCCCTCGCTGCTTTTGCATTGTTGACCAAGACCGTTAGTGCTCTCATTCTTGCACTGGCTGATCAACCGTATCTGTTATTTCTAGGTGAGAACATAGAATACGTATTGAGGATTGTATTCAGATGACTTGCATCTCAAAATACAAAAAGAAAAAAAAAGTAAACTTTATGATGCCATTTGAAAGTTAATAGTAACAGCTACCTATGATAAAAAAAAATCTAACTCATGACTCTCTATATGAGAGCAAATAATTAATGAAATTAACATGAGCACTTATGAGACTAAAATTTCAAAAAATTCATAATTTAAAATCTAGCATGGTGACTCCCCAAAATTTTTGCATTTTTGAAGATACCCTATCTTAATGTATGTGCAAAATTTCAGATTTTTCTTTCTTTGCAACTTTTTAGTCTTATCCTGATTTCCCGCCTTAATTAACTAATCAAACTATTTAAATTTGTTGACATTATCATGCTAAATATGATGTTATTCTATAGGTAGCGCTGTTGGAGTGTTATCTGGAATGGCGGGTCCACTTGGGAGAACGATTCTTTCGAAAAGTGTTCCTAAAGAAGATATTGGTGAGTGAACTATATACCATCCAAATTTCAAAATTAAAATAGGCTTTAATTTATTATACAGTAATAATACTAATAATAGTAGTAAAGAAAAAAGAAGAAAGAAAAGAAAATAATAATAATAATTCATGCATATTTCAGCTTTGAATAAATTACATAATATTACGCTGCATTAAATATAATTATATAATATATAAAATATAACTTTTTTAATGTTGCTATTTTAAAATAACAAGGATCTTAAAGTAATTGTGTTGAACTTCTTAACTATTATGCTACGTAGTATAATCGCTATACTATATAGTAATAATTATGGTATTATGCATAAATGTTACTGCATTGTGCTATAGCATAATTATTTTATTCGCGTTGTTAATTTTGTCTGTGAATTTTTTTTAATTCAAATTAGCCATCTCGAAAAGATTTAAATTTATGATTATATTTTATAAGGTTCTTTTTTATGGAAAAGTAAAAAGTAAAAATTTTCATTTAAAAATAATATTATTAAAATGTAATATGTTTATATATTTTTAATTAAATAATATATTAAATAATATAATTGCTTTTCATAACAATAAGTACGGTCATTTTACTAAAAAAATGAATTTCTATTGGCATATGGGAATAACATGTATTTAGATAGAGTTTTGCGTCAACTGAAATCTCCATTTGATTGCATTGAATGGCCATAAGCCAATATAATTTCATTTTTTAGTAAAATAACTGTATGTTTTCCTATGCTCTGCTTCGAAGCCCCTTGATAGTTATGCAATTTGCTTAACATGTAAGCAAAAGTAGTTGCCTATACAATCAGGGACTTATACGTAGTATAAAGCAAATTTTGAATTGAATTGAGAAAAAATAATAATAATAATATATTAATAATAAAATTATGAACACTTATGGTTTTGTATGGTTTTCTTAGTTAAAAAACTATAAATTTGAAATATTTTTTATATATTTTTTCAGGCAAAGTATTCTCGTTATCATCCTCCCTTGACGCCCTGGCTCCGATTGCTGCAGCGCCAGTCTATACCCTGATCTACAACGCTACCCTGAGTCACCTGGCTGGTGCCTTCTTCTTCCTCTCTGCATCCATCAACGTCATTAATGTCTTACTTCTCAGGTAAACAATTAAGGAAAATATAATGTACTTACGTTTTATAGTATAAGTAAATTTTATTGCATTTTCCGACGTTTTATATATGTAATTTTTTCTTCTTCTTCTTTTTAATAAATAGTTGATGAATGTATTTAGAACTACAGTATAATATAGAGTGATTTTTTTAAAATTATTTTATAAAGCTAAATTAAAGGCAATAAAAATTTGCCTTAATGCAGATCTATTATAAATCAATATAAGATAAAAAATATGCTTTTACAAAATTGCTTAAGGAATACTATTGAATTGTTTTTAAAGATTTGGAAAATCAATTCAATATTCAATTTTTGAAACTCAAGATATATTGTACAAACAAATCTCAGGATCTACTTTTAACTAACAATTATTTGTATTAAACATTAATATTGTGATTTTATATTTACAGTGGAGTGGCTGTCATACACTGCAAGCATCCTGCGCACGTATAAGAAGAACTTTTTATATTTTATTATATTTGAATTTTGTACATATTATCAGTTTTATATATTTACGTTTTAGAGACTGGATGTTTAGGTAAAAATGGCAGTTTAGAATGCAAGATTGGAAGATTTTCTTTACCTGCATCGCAATTTAATGGGAGTGCGTGTTTGAAGATAGGAATCAGTAATGGTATTAAACAACTAATTTCAAAATAAATCACTTTTTTTAGCCTAAAAACCTAAATATAGAATTTGCAGGATTAAACTGCCATTTTTAAATAAAAATCTGTAATATTAATATTAAATAAAATAATGTTGAACTTATAATGTGATATAGTTGTAATTTTCAAAACAAAACAAAAAATTATTATTTTTGTAAATGTATAAAAAAAATCGAGAAAAATGTTTATAATTTGTAACTTTATAGTAATTAAATGTAGAATAACTAGAAAATGTATTCTCTTTGTTATTTTTTATAACCTTATTACTTTATTACCTACAATTGATATTTTATGGAATATGAAATAGGCAATACTTTCAGAGGTGACAAAATACTTTAAGCCTCGTTCACAATAGACCTTTCTTAAGTGAAAACACTAATTTTTTCATATTAAGAAAAAAGTTTGATTGTTAAGTAGCTATACTTAGAATTTCTACGTAAGATTTTTTTTTCTTAATTTTTTACGTAGAACTTTAACTTAACAATTTTTTTTCTTAATTTTTCTTAAGTAGCTAATTAGAAGAATTATTGGAATTTACTTAAGAATCAACTTGGGTTTGATTCTTACGTAAATTCAAATAATTCTTCTAATTATAGCTACTAAAGAAAAATTAAGACAAAAAATTGTTAAGTGAAGCCAATTAAGAAAATTCTTAAGTGCAACAATAGTTTCATTGCGAACACCAATCGTTCTTAAGTGGAAAAAATTAGCATTTTCACTTAAGAAAACTTAAGTCTTAGACTTCTATAACTGGCTTAGGTCTATTTATAATAAATATAATAAAATTCTAAATCTTTTCTCTAGTAAATACAGTGTTCCAAAAGTACTCAAAGAACCTAAAATTGAATATCTACGTGAATTTTTGGGTGAAGATGAAAACTAAAGGGGTGCAAAATATAAGGGTTGTTAATTATATGGGCATGGCAGACAATTTGCATATTTTTTTCTATCAGTGGGTAGTGGTTTCATACAAATAGCTCAAAAATTCACAGAGATATTCAATTTGAGTTTCTTTCAGTATACTTTTGGAACTTCAGTACATCCTGGTGAAAACAAGATCACAGATTTTTACGATTGGATGCACCCCTATTTCTCAATCAATTTTCCCTAGATAAACACCAAAATGTTACAGGTGATCAATGTAATATTTATTATTATTATTTATTTACTGTATGTCTTACTAAGCCCCCGTATTCGAGAGGACCATTGAGCAGTGACAGAAGGTAGCCAGGAAAGGCGCAAGCGCCCATGTTAAACCTGATCTACCCTTGGAGGGATGAAAGGATGTAGAAGGAAGAGGTAGAAAGAATTGGAAGATAGCGGCTGTGGCATATAGTTAGGAACTGCCCAGTCATTCGACAGGGTGGTGCATGCAGGAAACCACAGAAAACTGCATGCGTGGACAGCCGACATCCAAGTATTACCTTGGATGCCTGGCCAACCTCTGCAACTCAGTAGCACACAAAGCTACACCACGAACCAACATTCCACACCAAGCACAGGTGACTCTTCATGAAAAGTCCCTCTGCAGGTATCGAACGCTGGCCGACGGCATGGAAAACAAGCATGCTAAGTTATCACGTGGTAAATTTTATTCCTACAACTTGATTAGAATGATTGTTTATGTTTACTCAAAATGTGGAAAAGGAAGTGCCGGAAGAGGAAACCACGTGACAGTAAAAGTGGAAGGTAGCTCAGGCCTAGCTTGCTGCTAGCACCAACTTTTCTCCCACTTTTACCGTCACGTGGTTTCCTTTTCCGGTCACATCCTTTTCCGCATTTTGAGTAAACATAAGCAGTCAATGCGAGAAAAGTGGATGTTTCCGGTGGAAATAACCTCTCTTCTTGTTTTGGAATATTTGAAATTAAAATGTAATATAAAATACAAACTAAAAAAAAAAAAAAAAATTGGAATAGTAACTGAATGCGGAATTGGAATAACAACTATAATATATTTTTATTTTTATGTAGTTCATAATGGTACACATTTACAATATTTTACTCTTTTTTTTTTCTTTATATATTTTCATCTTTAAAACAGGCGGGTCTATTAATTTCTTTAAAAATGTTCATTTCTTAGTTCCATTATAATATTGTTATCTAGGATTCTGAAAAATATAATAATAAAAAATATATATATAATCTTTAATATAGGTTAGAGTCTTTACTTAATTGTACTTATTATTTTCTCTTCATATGAAATTAAAAATACGTTGAACAAACAACTTGTCTCATATCCTAACATACCTAAATATCAATATGTTGATTTGGAGTCATTGATTAATGATTTCTAAATTATTTGTCCATTTACAAAATTCAGATGCGGGTTTATGACGTCACAGCTTACTAGTCCATGCGCGTGGACACATGCAAGCTGTGACATCATAAACCTGCAGCTGACATTTTGTGAATGTAAAATAAATAGAGCTGTAAATTTAAACCGGTTCGAGCACCCGCCCGGGCCAAAATCTTCGGGTGCTCGTTTTTTTGAAAATGTTTAACCCGGGTTTCAAGCTTTTAGCTCGAAAACGAGCTTTTTCGAGTTGAGCCCGTGAATGACTCGTAAAAAAAAACGAGCTTTTGAAAATAAATCGAGCTAAAGAACAATTTTTGAAGAAAGCCAAAAAAAAAAGTTTGTAATTTTTGTTTAATATGACGTTTTTAATATTGTATCATGGAAAATAAGCTGTTTAAAATATATTTAAAAATTATTTTATTTTATTTATGACTTTTATCCTTCAAAAACAAATTTTTCATAATGAAAATCGAGCTTTTTACTTCATAGGCTCGAAAGCTCGTTTTCAAATTTCAGCTCAATCATCGAGTTTTCCGAGCTTTGGCTCATTTTTCGAGTTTAAGCTCGATTTCAAGCTAAACCCGGGTTTCAAGTCAAACCGGGCTAAAAAATTTCAGCCCGGGTTAAAAAAATATCGAGCTTTTTACAGCTCTAAAAATAAATAAGAAATCAATGACTCCGGCCAAGTCAACGTTAAAATGTTAGGATACTAGACATGTTTTTGTTCAAAGTGTTCTATTATACCTTTATGATTTTTTTTTTTGAACTCTCACCTCACATAAGATCCCTGCTTGAGTAAAGCAGTTTACATTGATAAGTCCTGAATAGTCTGTAGCATGTTGACCAAAAGCTACACATGGTCCATTGTACGCTAAACTGGCAGGTGAACCTTCAGACCACATTGTATCATATACTGGTTCATTAGTGATGCAGGACGAGAATTTGAAATCTGCATTTGTATCTATCATTGCCGTGTAGAACAAGTACGTGCTTCCTGTTCACGGACAAATATAAATATTTTATAATCAATGTTCTTTTGTAAAGGTGTTTTCGTAATCACTGTACCCTTATTGCTACAAAATAAAATGCGCAATTCCATTTAAAAAGCAATACGTAACCGTCATTTTTTTCGTGGTTTGGAGCACAAAAAAGAGAATTTATGAACATTATTTATGTTTTTCAATTCGCTCTCTCTTTTAATTGAACTGAATATTTATTTTTCTACTTAAACATTGATTGATTGATTGATTGATTGATTGATTGATTGATTGATTGATTGATTGATTGATTGATTGATTGATTGATTGATTGATTGATTGACATTTCATCTCTACATCATGTTAATTTTATAAATCACGACCGTTCAGTTGGTGAAATATCAGCCGGTCACCTTTACTCCCATAATTAATTCACTATATAGATTCTAGTTAATATAGATATAATTAACTCACTATATAGAGTTGATTAATTTATTTACCATTAAAAGCCCTTTGCAGACATCGTAGTTCAGTGGGCGTGTCAATGCTCACTGGTGTTAGACCGTACTTGCAACATTCATCCCAGGCTTTCTGATAGTGGTACTGAAATTTATTTAAACATGCATGAACATACGTTGTTGGCAGAATTTTGATTTCTTTCATGAAATAATGGTTGTTATATTTAACTTTAACAACAAAAAAGTTTAAGAACAGGAAATTTTATTGATCGAGGCAGTTCATAGAAACATAAAGTTTGAAGAATGTTTTGATTGATTGATTGATTGATTGATTGATTGATTGATTGATTGGTTGATTGGTTGATTGATTGATTGGTTGATTGATTGATTGATTGGTTGGTTGGTTGATTGGTTGGTTGGTTGGTTGGTTGGTTGGTTGGTTGGTTGGTTGGTTGGTTGGTTGGTTGGTTGGTTGGTTGGTTGGTTGGTTGGTTGGTTGGTTGGTTGGTTGGTTGGTTGGTTGGTTGGTTGATTGATTGATTGATTGATTGATTGATTGATTGATTGATTGATTGAAATATTTATTGATTGATTGAAATATTGATTGATTGATTGATTGATTGATTGATTGATTGATTGATTGATTGATTGATTGATTGATTGATTGATTGATTGATTGATTGATTGATCGATCACGTGATTCACGTGAATATACTTTACATCTCTTGAAAATGTGTAGACGTATTTCTTGTTACAATCATTTATTTTTTTAAAGTTCTCTGGTAACACCCCTGAAATTTTTTTAATTATGTTTTAAAAATCATTTTATATTATAATACTAAAAATAAAATACTAAAATCAACTTTATTATGTTTACATTATTAAAATACTGTATAAGAAGCAGACAGTTCAATTGAATTATATGCAATATACCATTGAATTAATTAACAAAAGCATGAGTAAACCGGCTATTATGACTATTATTATAATTATTATTATCGGGCTAGTTTCATATTATTGATTTATAAATACAATGGAGATTATCGGTTTAAAAAAATGCTTAAAAATGACTATGGCTTAAAACACGTAAAAGTATATCTAGTATTTCTCATTTAAATTTCTTCGAAATCGGTGGAGTAGTTTTCTCAAAAATCGCAAAAAAAAAAAAAAAAAAAAAAAAAAAGTGTTTTTTCCCCATAAGCGTAATGTTAAATTAGGGGACCCTTAGCTTTCCCCACGCCCTAAACCGATAACCTCCATTGTAATATGAAAAATATAATTTATAACAAAATGCAGTATTGCAATGTAATATAAAAATATATCATGCTATTATATATAGTAAAGTACACTTACAATATCCTGGTAGCTATAACAGAATTAAAGAGTATATAAAAATATAATTAAAATATTAGAGAAAAATTCAGTTTATTATTTTATTTATTAGATTGGTTTAGTTTATTGTTACCTAAAAACAGGCAATTTTACTTGCCCAATACATTGGTGGTATACACAGTACATTCATTATAAGATACAGATATAAAGAGAGATAAATAGGTTAAAATTACACTTACACACACACATATATATATATATATATATATATATATATATATATATATATATATATATATATATATATATATATATATATATATATATGAGAAAATTAGAATTATTATAATTTAAAGGCATAGACCACATAAAACAACATGTGCTTTTTAATGATTAAATACGAAATGGGATCTTCAAAATTGATGACAATTTTTACAAGAATGTTAATGTAACTCCACATGAGAGAGCGTGAAAAAACTGTTAAGTATGCAATTTGCGTAAAAATTCATGTTTATGACGTCAGAAACATGCAAAAATTAGTATGACAATGTTGTTCGGACTGCGTAAATCGAATTTTCTGATCGCTGCTATGGGGCTACAGTTGGGTTTTGAGACAAAGTAATGTTATTTATGTAAATACCATTAAGTGTTTTGTGATATAAATGCATTATGTTTTTCTCTGGTTTATTCCTTTAAAAAGAAAATTATAATAATTTCAATGTTGACCAAAAAAAAAAAAAAGGTTAAAATTTAAGACATATAATTAAAAAAAAAAATCAATATATTAAATACTCCTATCATATTAAATTGACATAAGTTTACACATAATTTTAAAGCAGATGTAATCACAGCATGTCACAGTAATTGAAATAAATATAATTATGAAAAAAAAAAAATTGAAATTAATCTTCATTCTCATTGACCTAAAATTTCAAACCACCTTAATCCAAAATTTTACATATTATACGAACAAATATTTGGAATTCTTTTCAACGCACGCCTGTTTAAAAGAAAAGAAAAGAAAAAAGAAAAAAGAAGAAAAAAAAAAAAAAAAAAAGCTTAACCAATAGTATTGATTCTATTTTCCGTTATTTGTTTCTCTGGTCCATATGCCATTAATTTTTAATGATATTTATATAATTTTTATTATATAATTCTTACTCACACTTTTACTGCAGGTAGAAGACTTACATGCCAGCAAATTTTGTTTAATAAAATACCAAATGGAGCCAATTCCGTACAAATCGTGTGCCAGCGTGAGGTTGAAGTTTAAATGATTGTAGTTTGATGCTGGTAACTGAAGAATTAATAAACATTTGCGTAAATAAAAAAAAGATTAGTTTTATGATTGTTTGATGGATGATTGATTGATTGATTGATGGATTGATTGATTGGATGGGTGGATGGATGGATGGATGGATGGATGGATGGATGGATGGATGGATGGATGGATGGATGGATGGATGGATGGATGGATGGATGGATGGATGGATGGATGGATGGATGGATGGATGGATGGATGGATGGATGGATGGATGGATGGATGGATGGATGGATGGATTGATGGATTGATTGATTGATTGATTGATTGATTGATTGATCGATCGATCGATTGATTGATTGATTGATTGATTGATTGATTGATTGATTGATTGATTGATTGATTGATTGATTGATCGATCGATCGATTGACTGACTGTAAAAAAACTAATACATTATAGACTACGTCAGGCTCGTTAAAGCTAAAAAAATTATTACAAGTTATAAAACTTGATTTTTCATCGATTTATTTGATACGTTAACCTTAAAATTTTTTTTTTGAAAACAAAATTTCACACATCCTATCATCAATTGAATTACGATAAAAAAAATTTTTATAGGATGTATGCATTCATATCACTAGCTGTATAGGAAAATAAACTTATTTAGTCAGTTTAAAAGTACCAATCAAATTTTTGGAGAACATTGATAAAGTTAATAGGTGGTATTAGTATTTCAATTATGCGAGAAAAATGTTAATAAAAAATATTTTTTAACAATTTCACAAAAAAAAAAAAAAAGAAGTTTGTCTTGTGCTGTGCAATGTTATTCATTACTCCATTATGGCGCCTAACTATGCGCATTAAATATGACGTCATGTGGATACACCCTATATTATTTGCAAATGACTTTCATCAAGTGTCGTAGCAACATTAAATATTTTCAAATCTCGTATTACATGTAATATATAGTATATTATATATATATATATATATATATATATATATATATATATATATATATATATATATATATATATATATATATATATATTATCACGGTAAAAAATAATAGCATTTGTAGTACGAATTATCGCTAGACCCGTGGTTTTAAAGAATCATCGTGCTTGGTTTAGTATGCAAACGGAGAGCAGACGTGAACTACGGAAACACTCTCAATTTCTTCAAAGAAAACTGCCATCCAATGGTTTTCAGTATCTCTCAACCAGCGTTTTTCTCTACTCCGCTCTAAAAAGTCTATTAGTGTGATTCAGTCTCTTTCATTCGTTCTGGCCAAAAACAGTCTGCACGAAGGGATGCATAACGGCGAGCCGCGTTTCAAAACGCTGAGCCAGTGTTTTCTTGTACTACGAGTGAGCGCGCAACTCATCTTCTCGTGGTGCACGCGGTATTTCTCTTACCATTAGCTTCGTTTTTATTAATTTTTACTTCAACACCACTCATTCTTTCTCCCCCTAAATTATTGTTATTTTTAACGGTTTTTTCTTAGATACAGCCTGGTAAAAGCGAGAACATAGCCAAAGTATAAAAGTATATAGCCAACTAGTAGAGTCTCAAACACAACAGCGAAAGGATGGCGTGAAAACTCTTCGTCGCATTCAATGTAAAGATACTTTTATATGTGGAATATTATTGTGATTTTCTTCAGCATCGCCCTAATGATAATATAGTGATCTTTATTTTAAAGTGAAGTGTAGTACTTATAACTTTTGAAAGCAATTTTTAGTTCTGTGTATAACATGACGAATTTACTCACGGTTTCACAGAGATGAGGCGCATTTATATTTTCATCTGTTTTAATTACATAAGTAATTGTTTTTCAAGAACATTTTTTTTCTTTGGTTTTATTTCCTTGTCCTAATCCGTGTATTAAACATAATATGCTTTTTGCTTTCAAATTTTATAAGTACGCTCTTCGCTTGTATTGTGGTTTTTATTACGTTTATGATGATGAAATAGTAGCAATAAATAAAATAAAATATTTAATCTTACGTTTACAAAGCAAATCAGATAAAATGAACCCAAATACAACAAATACCCAAACACTAACATTTTACACATTCTAAGGCAAGAAGGGAAAAAAAACTTGGCAACACAGGAAACAAATTATTTCTATACGAGCAATAAAATAAAATTAAAAAAGAATAAAAAAACACAAAAACCCGAAAAATATTATTACACATTTACTCGTATCAGAGGAGAACGCCGGAGCGCGGCGCGATGCAAAACGCTGAGCCAGTGTTTTCTTCAACTACGAGCGCGGAGCGTAGGGGGATGAAACAACTAAAAGCGTATAGGTGGGAGTCGGTTAAGTCGTGTCATAACGCATGTCTCGATTGTTAAAATTACATGGTGCAGCGGAAAAATATAGAACGAGCGAACCGTTTCATTCCGCTGTACTCAGATATTTTCATTACGGCTATTTTTATGTATTGAAGAGCTAAATTTTTTAAACCGTGTATATATATATATTATATATATATATATATATATATATATATATATATATATATATATATATATATATATATATATATATATATATACATACAAAAATTTATATACATATATATATATATATATATATATATATATATATATATATATATATATATATATATATATATATATATATATGATAGTTATTAGTACCTCACATAAAGTAATAGTTTTCAGCAGACACGGATAGATGGATAGTCCTGATTTATCTGGAGGATCATGGATGATACTGCCACATGACCCTTGATCACTGGCTATCATAGAAATCACAGGTTTACCAGTAAGACAAGATAAAAACTTGCCATCCATTCTCACATCCATTTGAGCGGTATGATAATACATGTCTGAAAACAATAGAATTCTTTTAGTAGAACAAGTGGAGCTATAGTAAGAAAATAAATAAATTAGCAGAGCACATGCAACCATACTAATAAAGTGCTAGCATATAGGCGATTTTTATGTGTTTCTGTCTTGAGTTAACATGCTCTCTTATAGGAGAATGAAGCATATCTGATCTTCCTTAATATAAAGTTACCTCGTATCAAAGTTTGTTTTTGTCATGCAACAATAACCTCTATGAAGAAATAAGAAGATGAATTTCATAATTACATGACCAAAAAAAAAAAAATAATAATAAAAACTAACGAGGTTTGTGTATGGAAGACCTAAGACAAAATTTTTTGAATTAAATTTTGTTTTCTTCTTTTGTTCATTGGTACTTAAATTTTTACTCTAGATTAGGAAATGGAACCTCAAAGCTTTTGTTTTCCTGAATTTCAAAAGCAAAAAAAAAAAAAAAAAAAAAAAAAAAAAAAAAAAAAGTGTAATGAATTTTAAGAAAATAACAATTTTGAAACTCAGTAAACTACTTTAAAATTCAGTGACAAGAAAAATGTCCAACGCAAATTATAACCCATTACTTCATTTAAAATCAAGACAGGAATAGGGAGTCATGTGCTAGTATTTTGTTAGTAATGTTAAGCTCTGAACTTTTTTTTTTCTTCTTCTTCTTCACTAAAACCTTTTTTTTTTTTTTTTTTTGGCATGTTTTTTATCTTGTATAAGCAGAGATAGTAAAAAGAAAAGAACAATTATAACTTTTGATAATATGCTTCTTTAGACATTCCATTTCTTCTATGGAATCTATATTAACTGGTACTAAGCCTTCATTGCAGCAAAATTTCCAACTTTCAGCGTGTGAGTTTGTCTGAAATATATTGTGACATTAAAAATATTGTGAACATATTGTAAACGTATTGTAAACATATTTTAAACGTATTACATATTGTAAACATATTGTAATCGTATTGTAATCGTATTGTAAACGTATTGTAAACATATTGTAAACGCATTGCAAACATATTGTCAACATATTGTAAACATATTTTAAACGTATTACATATTGTAAACATATTGTAAACATATTGTAAACATATTGTAAACAATTTGCAAACGTATTGTAAACATATATATTTTTTTTTTTTTTTGCCACTATACTTCCATTCTCCTTACAATCAAGATGCACTGAATGCACTTGTTGAAGGTTATTTATGGAATTGTCAATTTCCTCAGAATGCTATAGCATTCGAGTACGGGGGAGATAGGAGGTAGGATGAAGGGTTGAAGGGAAGGTTTGGCGGCTGTGGCCTAATGGGAACTGTCTCGGTATTTACCTACCCGTCCAAGGGAACCATAGAAACCTTGGAGAAGACAGCCGATACTGGTCAGTTACCTGAACAGTATCTCCCGAATGCTCCAAAGCGCGTGCAGTCAGCGTAAATGCCACCACTTCTCAGGATAAGCCACGCCCTCCCCAGGTGGGAAGCGAACCGTGGATCTCCCGAGCAGTAGGCAGCAACGCTAACCACTACACCTTGGGCTCGGTTTGTTACTATTGTTTACTATTGTTACTATTGTTATATTGTAAACGTTTTGTAAACATATTGTAAACATATTGTAAACATATTGTAAACATATTGTAAACTTATTGTAAACGTATTGCAAACATATTGTAAAAAAATTGTAAACGTATTGTAAACATGTTGTAAACATATTGTAAACATATTGTAAACATATTGTAAACATATTGTAAACATATTGTATACATATTGTAAACATATTGTTTAAACATTTTGATTTAAATCAAAGAGATCCTGTACTCAAAACATTGAGCAAAATACGTAACATTCATGAGATGTGACCATGTGTCTCTTAAGTCTCAATCTGGACCCTTTTGTAGCGCTACAAACTGGGGTTAAAAATACCTGTAAAATAGGCAACTTTTTTAATTCATGACGTCAAAAAATCCAGGTCCTTACTATTATTATTATTTTTTTTTTGGAGGCCAGGATTTTTTTAAGAAATAGAAAACCCAAAGCACGTCCAAAGTTTTGAAAACTAATTTATTTACAAGTCACGAACTTTTTTTTTTTTTTTTTTTTTTTTTTTTTTTTTTTTTTTTTTTTGTAATAAGTAAATTTTTAATGTGAAAATACCAATACACCCCATATTCTGATGCAGCCTAATAGTTTTATTGTTAATTTTACTATTTGTGCAGTATAAATTTTGAAAATGAATCCTATTAACTTTATGATAAAAATGTCATGTTATAAGTATTTTAGCATGCAATTTTTATCTGAAATGACCTATTATATTATATATTAAATTTTATTAATAATTATAATGTAGTATAACATATTAAAAAAATATAGTTACTGCAGAATTTAGAGCCATTAAGTAGATGTTTCCACAATCAGTTATTACTTTAACATCTTTACTCTTCATTTTTGAAGTCACTGTAGAATAAAAATGTTATTTTTGAAAAGAATTCTTAAACTTGAGTATTTAATAAATAAAACAAACAACGTGTGTTCGTACATTTGCTATAGTTATACAGAGAGAGAGAGAGAGAGAGAGAGAGAGAGAGAGAGAGAAGCTCACATTAAAATAAACATTAGTTCCATCCAAAGTTTTACAACCCATGCCCATATGACTAAATATCTACGTAATTACAAAATATATACCACTAAAAATATTTGAATATATTATAATATTGTACACGGAAAACATATTTCAGAAATAATTCAGTTACATCTATGTAACTGAACTTTAGTATAAACCAATAACTTGGTTGAAAAAGTTTAAAACAGTAAATTTTTTAGTATAAAAACGTAATTTATTTAGCGGTAAATAGTTAGCTCTTTAGATCTTTAAAAAAACTTTAACAAATTTATTATAAAAAAATTCAAAATAGTAACTTTTTAGTTACTTTTTTACGTGTACTGAAAGACAATCTTGATAGAGCCAAAGTTCACCTATCATTGTTATTAGACTCTAGATTTATTTTACAAAAGAAAAAAAGAAAAAGAAAAAAAATTAAAAAAAAAAAAATTAAAATAGTAAATTGCTTATTAATAATTTAAATACTATAAATTGAAAAAAATATAAATGTAAAGAACACAATTTTACTTACTATCAAACCGAACCTGTATGAGGATTAAAGACTTATAATATTAAATTTTTAACAATACGTAAAATTAATTAAATTATTATTACATAATTTTATGTAACATATTTAACATACAGGTAAGAATTGTAAGACGTTAGAAACAGGCAAAAATTAATATGAAATTGTTGTGCAGGTTTCATAAATCCATTTTTTTTTTTTCAAACACTGCTATGTGCTATCACTGGGTTTTGAGACTATATAATTTTATTTATGTTAAAGTTTCATCAAGTGTTTTGTGATATAAATACCTTTGTTTACTTCTGGTCTATGCTTTTAAGGGTTTAAAAAAAAAAAGAAGAAAAAAAAGCTTGCACATTATAACTATATGGACCAAGAATAACGCAGGTAGATGTAAAAAAAATGTTTACGTGAGTTTGAACTTATTGGGTGGTGGGGTGGGTGGTTGCATTTAATATAAATTCAACGCTAATTTGTGAGCATTGAATAACATGAGCTGCTATGGTTAAATGACAAAATTTGCCAGTTTAAAAATAGTTAGCAATAATTTTGAGAGCATAATAATATATTGATGCTATTTCCAGGTTGAATTATATTTTCAAGTATATGAAAAAGTTAATAATACAGTATATAAATCATAATCAACTAATTTTCTAAAAGAATAGGATGTATGCACATGACGTCATATTTAATGCATTTGGAGGCCATACTGGAGTAATGAATAACATTGCTCAGCAGCAGAAGACAAACTTCGTTTCAAGCAATTTTCTTTGGGAAATCGGTTAATTTTTTTGTTATTGTTTTTTTTTTTTCACATACTTGAGGTACTAATTCAACATATTTAAAACATCAAAGCGCTCAAAAATATTGCATAGTGTTTTTAAACTGACAAAATGAGTTATTTTCCTATGCCACCCATGTTATTGAGTAATCCAACATGGCATCGACTTTAACGTAAATGCATACACCCTATAGGGTGGTTTCATTCATGTTAAAGTTGACGCCATAAGTGAGCGATATAATAACATGGGTTAGAATGGAAAATGACAGGTTGAATTAATTAGCAAGAAAAATAATAATAACCAAAACATAGCTAATTTTTTAAAGAAAATAACCAAAATAAACTACGTTTGTCCTATGATGAGCAATGTTATTTATTGCTCAAGAAGAGCATCGAAAAGTATTCAGAATGACGTCATGTGCACACACCCTATAGCCATAAAAACCAAGTTATTCATTGCTCCAGTATAACTTCATGTGCATTCACCCTATATGTATAAATTATAATGAGGAAGTCTACACGAATTTAACCCCTATGTTTGAATACGTCATTATAAAGAGAAAATGTAGTAGATAAACTTAGCATAGTATAGGCAATTACCTGGAAAATTGACGTTTTATTCAAATATAGGGGCTAAATTCGTGTAGACTTCCTCATTTATGTACTAATTATAAAATGTCATTAACCTCATAATCACAGTGTGAACTCATGCAGTACGCCACATTTAATTTAGCAAGTCCCGTCACCATGCTTGATTTGTAAATCTTGTTTGTTACGTTAACATTCATTAAATCTAAAGCCGACTTCTTGGCATATGATTTGGAATTGTTCAGCGTTGATGGTACCTAGAACAGAATGTAGTTAAAAAGAAGCAATTTACTAAATACACCAAAACCTTTATTTACTTATTAATTACCTTAAAGGCATAGAAAACATTGAAACAACATGTTCTAAACACGAAATGGGATCTACAAAACTGATGATATTTTTTACCATAATGTAAATGTGGCCCCAAAAGAGAGCTTGAAAAAACTGTAAAGTATGCAATTTGCGTGAAAATTCCTGTTTATGACGTCATAAACAGGCAAAAATTAGTATAAAAATGTTGTGTGGGTTGCATAAATCGAAATTTTCTGATCACTGCTACGGCGCTACAGTTGGGGTTTGAGACAAACTAATGTTATTTATGTAAGTCCCATCAAGTGTTTAGTTATGTAAATGCAAATGTTTTCATGTTGTCTATGCCTTTAAATATATTTATGGAAATAACAATATATTTAAATTGAGTTTTGCGTCAACTGAAATCTCCATCGTATATCTTATCGCATTGTATGTACAGTATGTTTGATAATAAATGGGACACAAAGGATTTTACGTATTTTTACCGCACCAATACGAGTCGATGCGAATAACAATGAGAAAGGTGTTCACTGTTGCACTTCTCCACCTTCTTTACTTGACTTTTATCATTTTGATGATCCAATTTGTCAAGACAGGAAACGATTCATCAAAGTGATAAGTAAACATCATGCAAACAAGAGAGAAGGAGTAATGGGTCATGGGCGAGCATATTTTGGTTTGTTTTGATAAAAGTCAAGTAAAAGGTGGAGAAGTGCTGCAGTGAATATCTCTCTTATTGTTATTCATGGACTCGTATTGGTGCGGTAAAAATACGTAAAATCCTTTGTGTCCCATTTCTTATCAAACATACTGTACATTACGACCATAATCCAATAGAATTCAATTTTTTATGAAAGAAAATGTACAGTCATTGCAATAAAAAATGAAATTCTATTGGCATATGGGAATAATATGTATTTAGAAAGAGTTTTGCGTCAAATGAAATCTCCATCTGATTGCATTGAATGGCCATAAGCCAATACAATTTCATTTTTTATTGGAATGATTGTACATACAACATAAATTATGCACTGCTCAAATTTATTTTTTTTTCTTTTCTTTAATATGACATAAATGTAGCTTAAATTAATAGAAATAAATTATGAGATTAACGCTAAGTCCGCAAAACAGAAAAAAAGGATGAATAGTCCCATGAATATACTTTACCAAAGTTAACTCAGATAAGTTATACCTTTGTTTCGAACTACACACATACATTTGATTATGGCCTGTTACCTCACATATCACTCTTCTCTTAATATTAGCTGAACATGGTATATCAAATAAACCATCATATATCAATGCCAACACTGCACAGGCCTCCGAGTTATCAGAGTTATGAGGTTCACTTGGGTGCCATATTTCCCGCGCTGTAGCTCTTGTAGAATGACAAGGTGTAAAAGTATGGTCTAATCTTGCGTCAATATGAGCTGTGTACACCTGGTACATGTTTTCTTTGATTGGTTCTGAAATAAATATGTAAGTCAATTTATATAATTTAATAAATTTTACGTAATTTATTATTTACAGCTTTCCTCGCGGCATAAGCATGCTATTATATAGAGTTGTCATAGATCTGTTACGGTAACTATAAAGTGCGTTTTTTTTTTTTTTTTTTTATTTATTATTATTATTTTTTTTTTTGCTTGCCATATTGTGTTGACGTGCTACACCAATCCCAGTCCCAGTCAAGACATTATCTTATCAATAGGTAAAGACTTTCCAAATTAATGTAAAAGCACACACAAGCCGGCCACGGCCTAAGTACACAGCCCGGCATTCGCCATGACAGCCTAGAGAAACCGTGGAAACATCTAAGCAGGCTGGTCGGTGCAATCATTCCGATCATGACCCTCCCGAATGCTTTTGCGTCGTCATGGAATGCATGTAAACATGCAACGTGTTGTGCTCCCACACTTCACGTACGCACCCAGCAGTGGCTCGAACCTATACTCGGTGAGGAGTACAGAATTGCGAGTCAGCTGCCTTCACCACTCGGCCATACCAGCTCGGTTAAAAAGTATTGGAAGATATCTCTCTCTCTCTCTCTCTCTCTCTCTCTCTCTCTCTCTCTCTCTCTCTCTCTCTCTCTCTCTCTCTCTCTCTCTCTCTCTCTCTTCTCTCTCTCTCTCTCTCTCTCTCTCTCTCTCTCTCTCTCCACATTTCGGAAAACAATCTTACGAAAAAGCCTCTTTTTTTTTTTCATGATTAACACATTTTTGTTAACCACAAAGTTATACTTTTAAAAATAGCATTAATATTAAGTCCCAAAATTATTTTGTAACACGTAAAAAAATTACTGTCGCACAATATAGTATATTGAATTTTGCCCAACAAGTTATTATATGACATCATCGAGCGGATTTTAATTGTTTTTATCTCTCTCTCTCTCTCTCTCTCTCTCTCTCTCTACCGCGTGGTTACATTTGGATCCTCTTGAATATTATTGAATATCCTCTTGAAAATTAGCAACCATTTCGTATAGTTCTCATTTTGTGTTTAATGAATTAAAATGGTTATTATTTCATTGTTTTATTTGTTCTTATTTTGGCCAGAGTGTATTTAAGAATTTATTGATTATTTAATTACCTTTTAAATTTAAATAGAAATTTTTCAAGCACAGAAATTCTTCTCTTTTGTTTATAATAGCAGGAAGATATCCATAGTTACAACATTCACTCCAAACATCATAAGGAGGTACCTGGTTTATATAGGAATTATTTAAATCCCTTGTCAACTTACTTTTTTATCATTTAGAATAATAAATTGATAATTAACATACCTTATTATCCATTAATTAAACACCAACACGTTGATTTTGTATTTATTTTCATTTACTTTTATTTTGACGGTTATTTCACGTATCTGACGTCACAATGTACGGGCCGTGATATGGGTAAAGAACTAGAGGGAGGGGTTTAAATTTATTACGTGACCAAAGCGGTGACTATGATTGGCGGTGGTACATTGTGACGTCAGATACGTGAAATAACCGTCAAATTGACAATAACTACAAAATCAACGTGGTGGCGTCTATAATTCATAGATAATAAGGTATGGTAATTATCAATCTAGTATTCTAAATGGTAAAAAAGCAAGTTCACAAGGGATTTAAATATAGATTTGATTAGTAATATTCAGTATTTAGAACAAATTTTAGTTGTAGATATTGAAATATTTTTATTGACCCAGGCAGTTCTTAGCAACATTATGCATGTTACAACAACTTTGGTCCTGTCAAACTTAAATTACAAGAATAAAAAACAGAATAATAAATAACACATAAACATTTAATTCAGCAAAACAAATAAAGAAAACAGCAACAGCAATTGAATTAATTTCAGTATACAATACAAATTCTGTATAACGTACATCACCATTACTGAAATAGATAAATTGGAGTGAGAAGTACAGTACAGCTCTGGCCAAAAGTTCCTGACGATTTGCATAGGCAATCCGCAGAGTCGGACTGGCACTCAAGGAGCCACGTCCGTGAAAGGGGTGTAGCACCCTCTAGCCGGGCCGGGGGCCACAAAAGAGGACGTAAGACCCTGGTTACGCCCCTTTTAGGGCCTTAGGGGCTTCCAAGCAAGGGGGCCACGTCTGCTATGGCGGACTTGCTCTTATGGCCAGTCCGAGCCTTGCAATCCGCAACCACACAATGTTATCTTTATGAGAAAACGCAGCGGCCGCCGCTTCCCCGTTCGGGAACTTTTAGCCAGAGCTGTACATATATTTTTTATTCTTCTCCAAAAACAATTCAATAGAAGTTAGTCATTTATTTGACTTTTCTTTATGTGTTAAAAAAAAAAAAAAGTTTATCAATGCTGTCTTATTATTATTATGATTATGCTATATTCATTTACAACCATTATGTTTCCATGCAATCACATTCAGATCATAGTGCAAATGTTTTGCTTATACGTGTAAACAGAGTGTTAACATCAGGTAAAAATAATAAAAAATATATTTACGTAGTTATTGGTTAGAACATAAGTTTTGCCATTGCAGTTTTTAATTAGTTTCCCGGAAATAGTATCACCTGAAATAAAATGGAGAAAAAAATACATAAAAAATACTTTATTATATAAGAATTTACTATTCTGATTTTTTCCTCTAAATTTCTCACGCTTTCTTTATTTTTATATCCACTTACATTATTATATTTTTAACTCTTAATATTTTATCATTTGTTATTATTATTTATTATTATCTTACAATATACCTGCAATTAAGGGGCCGTGTATGTTGGTAATCCCCATAAACAAAGCACGGGAAATCGTATTTACGCCGTCAAATTGTCAATTTTGTATCTAGAAACTTGAAATTAGAGCATTAAATTGTAAATAAAATTCTGCTTTGAGCCGCGTTAACAATTTTTTTTAAAGATATGCAGGAAAAAAGATATTAATTTTTCAATTCAGCAAATGAAAATTAATAGCTGTAGTAAGAATTTTCATAAGTTGGTACTTTGATTTATTTTCAGGTATATCAGGTATAGGTATAGTAAAGTTGCAATAAAAAGTAAGTGAAAAAAGAGAGATAAAAGGGATTAATGCTACCTGACAACACGACCCAATTAACTACGCGTCAATGATTTTGATAACCCGAGAAGTAATTTTCACAGTAAATCAAATTTATTTTAGATGTTAGTTTTATTAAAAATCATACATATTTCTTTTTTGATCGAAGTTCTAGTGATATTTTTAACTACCGTGATTTAAAAATAATGAGTAGTATGTAATATTTTTTATTTGAATATATTTCTTTAATATGAAGCTATAACTTCGATCAAAAAAGAAATATGCATGATTTTTAATAAAACTAACATTTAAAATAAATTTGATTCACTGTGACTGTTACTTCGCAAGTTATCAAAATCATTGACGCATAAAATAATTGGGTCCCGTGTTGTCAGGTAGCAGGTAATCTCTTCTATTGAAAAACTGCTCTTTGTTCACTTACTTTTTACTGCACTTTTTGACTTACAAAGGTGCAGCAGTGCTATTGTATTATATACAGTACGCAGACTTATTGACGACAGTAAATGTTACCACTAAAATAAATATGCAACTTTACTAAAAAATTATCAAAGTTTGAAATTAATTATAAAAAAATCTATTGATAATATAAAAATTTTATCAACAGGCCTCAAAGCGAAATTTTATGCTGATTACAGCATAATAAATTTCAGTCATAATTACATCATATTCAGAGGGAGAGAACGTAAATACTAAAAGTCTCTTTTGCATGCTAATCTTACGGAGACTGTTTCAACATACACGGTCCCTTAATGGGGTAGGTGAACGACTGATATCTCGCAAACCAGAGGGTTGCGAGTTATAATATAAACACAAAATAAAGAAAAAAGGGGACTTAAAAGTTTAGTTTTACGTCAAACATGTGAAAACACGATGAAATATTTAAGTTATTCCGCTTTAAAAATGACGTGTATATGTGAAAATTCAAATTTTAGCGGCAAATTTTAGTCAAATTGGAAACTTTTTTAACATTCAATATATTATTTAAAAAAAAGTATTTTGAAATTTTCTCGATTTTATTTGAAAATTATAGTGTTTGTTTTGTTGGAAATAAATCATGTATAGTACAAAAAATATTGTAATACTATACAGTTTTTCTTTTAACGATTTCCGGTCAAAGTCGGTCACCTTCTACGTTAAGGCCCAAGGTCCATATATATTAAAGAGATTGAGCGCAGCACAAAACTCGCGCAGTTGATTTTATTTTGTGATGAATGTACTTGATTCTAAGCCAATACGATGCCGTTCACCAGCGTTCACCAGTTATATCACTGATAAGAGTCATAAGGTGAATAAAAATACACCCGGTGATATGAAGTCTTTGGTGAATTCCTTTAAGCTGCGCGACCTTGGCCAAAACTTTTCCCGGAGCATCTATATAACCTCTTATATATGGACCTTGGTTAAGGCCGGCGCAGCCGTCAATCGGTTCCGGTGCGAAAAGAACCGATTGGAGAGCGATTAGCTCCGTCCGATAAGGTAGCGCAGCCGTCATGTTATCGGAGCATGGTTACAAGTCCGATTGAGAATTCCCGAGTCAGCCCGAGTGAGCCCGAGCGCTAGATTTCCGGCACTGCGCATGTGCTTGATATGTGACGTCACACTTTTTCATTGGCTGTCGCTCGCTTTGCTGAATCGCACACATTCTATTGGAAGCGGTCGCGCGCGTTGTCGCAAAAAGTTAGAAATTTTCTAACTTTGTCGGACTTTTTCGCACGGGCCGACAGAGTTAAATTTGCGACTGCATGCACCGTTATCCAAAACTAACAGCCAATAGGAATCGAGCGATAGCTATCGCTCACTGTCGCTCCGAGACCGATTGACGGCTGCGCCGGCCTTTAAGGCCTAGGTTTATTGAATGAAAGCACTCTAAAAAAATGGTGCATTACTTTAGTTACGAATCCTAACTTATTTAAGATACACTTTTAAGTTATTATGAGTAGCTAAAATAATGCATTTTAGCAAGTTATCAACTATATAGCTATTTTAACTTAAAATAGCTTAAATAAACTTAAAATACCTTCAAATAACTTAAATTAGCTATTTTTAATAACTTGCTAAAATGCATTATTTTAGCTACTCGTAATAACTTAAAAGTGTATATATATCTTAAATAACTTAGGATTCGTATATAGCTAAAGTAATGCACCATTTTTTAGAGTGAGAATAAAGTTCTGACCGTTCCGAATGTAACATTTTAAACTAAAAGCATGTAATAGTTTAAAATACTATAGCTGTTTCTGTAAAGTATAGTGAATCTCAATAACAGTGATTGGCTGACCAACAAAATAAAACACATTCATTGGTTGGTCTTTTTTTTTTTTTTTTTTTTTTTTTTTTTTTTTTTTTTTTTTTTTTTGAGCCGATAAAAGTGAGTCGCATATTGAGACTGGAACTTTTTTTGAGAAGTTTCTTTCATTCTTATCAAGTTCAAAGTTCTAAAAGAAGGAATAACAATGATCGACCATATGTATAAAAGCAGTAAACAGGTAACAACGTCATATCCAGCTGTTTTTAACAAAGGAACATTTTCGAATCTGGCTCAATATTTGTGTGTATAGTTTATAGAACAAAAGCTAATGTATATGAACGTAACACTATGTATATTTGTTTTACATCGACGTTTTATAATACTGTATAATACGTATACACTTTTAATTTCTTTATTTATGGCCGAATATCTTTTCATTTTCCTATATAAAGCATATTAATTTAAAATCGACATAAATATTTTGTTAATCTTAAAATACCTTTGATTATGTTTGAGATATCATTCTGGAAATTTAAAATATTACTTATATTAGTGCATAATGAAATTTTACATGTTGATTTCACACATATTATGGAATGCTTCTTTTTAGTAAGTGATCAAATTTTTATGAGAATGTTAAAGTGTGAACAATCTACATCATCTAATTTTTGCATTTTAACATACATTATTTAAGTTTGTTCTGCAAAGTATATGGGGAGTTTCCTAAACAATGATTCGCTTCTCAAAAAAATTAGCCACATTTATTGGTTGATCTTGTTTTTTGAGTCGATAAAATTGAGTCAATTTTGAGCATGGAACTTTTTTTTTTTTTTTTTTTTTTTTTTTGAACGTCCTTTTATTCTTATTAAGTGTAAAGTTCTAAACGAAGCAATAACAAAGATCAACCATACATATAAACGTCGTAAACAGGCAGTGACGTCATGATCAGGTGTTCTTAACAAAGGGAAAATATCAAAGCTGGCTAAAGAGTCGTGCGTAGTTTATAGAACCAACTTTATACTTAAAATTTTCGTTGAAAACCTTTTACACAGTTTCATAGTGTATTGAGACATTAACGGTTATGACGTCACTAAACGTTGACAATCTTACTATAAAAAGCGTAAATGGCGTCAAAAGCGTTGCAATCACAATAAAATATACGTTAAACTTGACAATTCCAAATCTATATATTTTTTCCATTCAGTTCTAACGCTTGTGACGTCACTAACGTTTTTATCGTTAAAACGTCAAGTTTCATCATAACCGTTCATTCTAAAATATTGAAAAACTGTATGTAATTTTAATACAAGGTTTCCGATGCTTATTTTTTTAGAGTCTACTATAGCATAGCAGTAGATTTTTAAAAATAAAATGGTCCACTTGTCATTTTCTATCATGAATCTGATTGGTTACTAGTTACCATTTGTAAAATGCATTTTGATATTTATTGAAACTAAATCATTACAATTAGTATAACTTAGACTTACGGTCACAGCATCACAATATGCTTTTTTACAATCAAAAAGTCCATATCTTCTTAAAAATATGTGCGTTTCTTCTGAATAATTAAGTCTTCCTTTTTTATTATCAATATAAGGTGCTTCTGTGCTTTTTTTTTCATTTGCTTTCATGGTAGTGCCTATTACAGTACTGGGGGTATTGGTTGGAGATAGCATTCTTGTAGATTGTAGCTGGTAGGAAAATATTGATTGATTGATTGATTGATTGATTGATTGATTGATTGATTGATTGATTGATTGATTGATTGATTGATTGATTGATTGATTGATTGATTGATTGATTGATTGATTGATTGATTGATTGATTGATTGATTGAATTTTTAATCAATTGATTAGATAAACTGTAAGAGTGAGCCAGGCATTTGTCAAATTGGCAAGCTTAAAACTCGCCCTTTTACTTATTATTTAAAAAACTTATATATTATTATTGCATAGATACGATTGATTGATTGACTACTTAAATAAATTACATATATATTGCTCTATTTACATAGCAAAGTAGTTTTGTATAGTTTAACATAATTGATACATTACGTTGAGTAGCATAATTATTGCTTATTATGGCATAAACTATGTGTTGTTATTTGTTATAAATAAATATTGCTGTAATCAGGATAGCATAATAATTACAAATTAAATTTGTGCATTAAATTAATAAACTTAATAATTAATGTAATTTTATTATTTTTTAAAATTGTACATTTTAATTTATTGATTCATTGATTCATTCAATGATTCAATGATTAATTCATTGATTGATTCATTGATTGATTCAGTGATTAATTGATTCATTCATTCATTCATTCATTCATTCATTCATTCATTCATTCATTCATTCATTCATTCATTCATTCATTCATTCATTCATTCATTCATTCATTCATTCATTCATTCATTCATTCATTCATTCATTCATTCATTCATTCATTCATTCATTCATTCATTCATTCATTCATTCATTCATTCATTCATTCATTCATTCATTCATTCATTCATTCATTCATTCATTCATTCATTCATTCATGCATTCATTCATGCATTCATTCATTCATTCATTGCATAATAATTTATTTATTTTATATACATAATATAGATAATGTTTAACAGTAATCTTTTTTAAATTTCATTAAAAAATATAGATAAATATATCTACTTACTGAAATCTTAGTAGATGCATGAGAAGACCCTTTTCTAATACCTTGGGCATAACTATAATATATTAAAATGATAATAATAAGCAGAACGCTTAATTTCACCATAACGAATATTACGATGAAATTTCAATATGATTGGTAATATTTAATAAATTTTCATTATGAATAATTATCCAGGATGCTTAACAATATAGGTGATATAGTTACTAATTAAAAGCCGTGATAGAATTATGAACTTAAAATACCCCCCGTTTTTTTTTTTTTTTTTTTTTTTTTTTTTTTTTTTTTTTTACATAAAAGCTGTACGTAAAATACATTAAAACATATATGATGACGTATAGCAATTAAAAATAAATGAAGTGACGTAAATTGAAAGTACATAATATAACGTATCTGATCCAACTATAATAAAGTATTTGTTTCAATGAATATACATTATTATATAACAGTAAATATATGTGAAATGTCACAAGACCAGCCGCTTATTGTGACACTGTCTTTTTCAGTCCCATATTTATTTAATATTTTTTTTATTATTATTATATTTTTTTTTAATGCACTGTCTGATTTAACCACGTATTTCTGCGGCTCTTACAGTTAGAATGACAAGAAGATGTATTTTTCATCAAAAAGGTTGTCTTACTTTTGCAGACCATTAATTCTAGATTCCTCAAAATAGCTTTAAAAGACGAGTAAATTTAAGGGCGTATTCTAGTCCAATATTTTTATTTTTATCTCAATTTGTTCTATTTTTTTTTTTTTTTTTTTAAATTATCTGATGCTCATTGTATTGCGTACTGAGACTGAAGAGGAAATGTTAGTGATACTATAAGACTAGACAACTTGCATGCCATTTTTTTATGGTCTTAAAAAATTCTTCAGGAAGAATAAATAATATTGGTGTATATAAAGCTTGCACACACACAATTTGGTTACTTTGCAGATGCGCAAAAAAAAAAAAAAAAAAAAGGAAATTAGCGATATTTTTAAAAACAAGATTATTTCTCTCTCTCTCTCTCTCTCTCACATATATTTTAATTATTGAGCTAAAGAAATTATTTATTTATTAAACACCAAGGTGTACTTATACATATTTATATACATATTTATATATAGGTCTACATTTTTGCATATTGACTTAATGATAGGGTCCGAGATGGACAATGCAGTAAGTGGTACCTAGTACATAGGCCACTACATAATACACATACACATTTATCATTACACTCGTGAAATTCTTTAATTTGACAGATTACATGGTGGAAACCATGCACCGCATAACGGGTAAAAACATGCCTGTCTGTACAGTTTGGGCCTTTCCACCCATTAATATTATTAATATTAAATGCAGGGGTATTATAGAAGGCCAGGCTGATATCTTCAGTTTTACTTAGTCTATCCTTAACAAATTTAATGTAATTATCTGTTTTTAACAATTTAAATTTCACTTGTAGTTCCGTTACAAATAACTCCTCCCCTGCTAGCTCGTAAACCAGCCTTGAGCTAAAGAAATAGCAACAGTTAAAAGTATCATATATATAAACTATGTAACGAATTTTGAGGAAAACCAATGGTCTAAATAACACAATTAAATCCCACACAATTATTTATTTGTGAACAATACATCAATAGAGAACACACGTGTTTTAGCAAACATAGAAAATAAGCTAGTTATTTTAAGTACATCATATGTATTATTAATATTATTTATTTTATCATATATTATATATTATATTTATAGCAGTATTTCATACATTAGCATTATTGTAAATAGTTAGAAAAACCTTTTAGGTTTTATATTTTAAGCACAGAAGTAATTTAAAATTGCTTCGTAATTATATTATTGTTCTTTAAGGCAAGGAACTTTAAAATGAGGTACACAGGACAAGCAGCTGCATATTGTGAATATATTTAAAGGCATAGAAAACATGAAACAACACGTTCTTTTTAATCATTAATCACAAAATTGGTTCTAAAAAAACTAATAATAATTTTTACCAGAATGTAAATGTGGCCCCACAAGAGAGCGTGAAAAAACTGTAAAGTATGCAGTTTGCGTGAATATTTCTGTTTATGACGTCAGAAACAGGCAAAAACTAGTATGAAAATATTGTATGGGTTGCATAAATCGAAAATTTCTGATCACTGCTACGGCGCTACAGTTGAGTTTTGAGAGCAATTAATGTTATTTATGTAAGTCCCATCACATGTGACGTCAATGCTTATGTTGTCATGTTGTTTATGCCTTTAATATATTTTTGTCATATTTCGTTGTAGCACAGTGCGTGTGTAAGCCACAGAAAACATTTGTGTTTCTGTTTTCAATTTATTCGCATTTTCATATTTTAGAATATAAAATGTTTATATATACAGAACACACTTTTAATTGGACACTTTTGTAAAACTATAAATGCTATATTTGAAAATAAAAATGCCTTTCTTTTTAAAATAATAATTGTTATGTACGTGTTATTAATTTTCAAAATTTTCATTTGTTTTAACCTCATCATAAAAATTACTGTGTTATAAATAATATAAATACTTTTATGTTAAGTGATTCTTGTAGCACTACTTGCCCATATTTGGAAAAATACATTCATCAAAAGTATATTTCAAAAAAAAAAAAAAAACATTAATGTTGAAAATAATATTTCTTTTTTAAAAATGCAATCCAAAAATTTATTTTACGACACTTTTTTTTTTTTTTTTTTTTTTTTACATTACTTGCAACCAATAATTATATTTTGTATATATTTCTTTATTTAAAGACTATCCAACTTAATTCTCATACTAGAAATCATTTGCTCCAAATATTTTTGATTTTCCAGTAATAATTTCTGATTAACACTCATTTGTAATAAACTTTTTTCTACATCTTTCTGTATTTTAACTTTTTCTCTTTCATTTTCAAAATCTGCATCAAAATTACGTTTAAAAGTATCTCTTTCTTTATTAACAAGTACCATTTCTTGAATAATTTTTTCAAATTCAAAACATAATGGAAACATTTTTTTAAAATGTTTACTTTTTAAACAATTAATATTTAAACCACATATTGTACCAGAACTACAATCAAAACAACTTCTATTACATGAATTTCTTACATCAGGTACCATATTATTTTTCTTTTTTAAAGTAAATTGTATTTTATTTTCTTTAAGTAATCCTGATAATAATACAGTTTGTTCTATCAGCAAATTACTCAAGAATTCAAATTTCTTACTAAGTACATTAAAAATAATATTTTCAAATTTAGCATATAATTTTACCTGAGTTTCCATAGATATAATATCAGATTCATTTTTTATAATTTGAATATCACTTACAGCTAAACCATTAAGTAAATTCATAAGAACAATCACCATAGAAAAAAAGAAAAATAAGAAAATAACATGACTTATTATACTAAATGAATCAAATTGTATACTATTAGCATCAAATTCTCCTTGTAACATGACTGTAGTTTTGAATACTGAAGTCCAAACTGTACCAAATAAATTTCCTGAACAATCATCTTCTTTATCAGTATCGCAATGTTGAAATAAAATATAAAATGAGATTCCAAAAGCAATAACAAGTAAAGAATACCAAAGTAAGAAATATAGAAAATCTTTACTAACTCTGAATAACATTGTATAGTAAATTGTTAATACTGGATGACTTCCTATTAAAATAGCAAGTTCTGCAAATGCTAATAAAATTGCAATAGCTGATAGTGTATGAATTGCATGATAATCATAAGGAACTACAAATAACAAGAATCCACTAATAAAAATCAAAGTAACTTCTACTAGATTAACAATATAAGATATATAATGCCAGAATGAGATAGCAATATATATTTGAAATATTTCACGTAAAATAAGGAATGATAATGTTATAGCTGCTATATATTGTGTAATTTTATATACTCCTTTGTTATCAGATGTCTCGTTTATCAAAGTAGAAGCTGTTTTATTATGCTGCCCATACTTTATATTAACATCATTAACAAGATAATATATATAAACACTGAATGAAGATGTAAAGATTGCAATCATCATGAAGTTAATATAAAATAACCAGAAAAATCTATGCCATTTTAGATGTAAGAAGCTACGTATAAGAGGATGATTCAGTAATGGTTTATATATTTTAGATTTTGCTAATAACATCAAAGATTGCATATCTGGAGATGTATTATCAGGTTCAGGTATTGTTATCAAACAACAAGTCTCTTTATTATTCAACTCATTCCCAGATATGATTTTGTTAATAATAATTTTCTCTGTAGGTGTTATAAGAAAATCATAGTTCGTAGTCATTTTATAAGTACCATTCTTATCAAAGGCAGAACCTTCAATAGTTATTTGATCATCTAGAAATCCATTCAAATATTCTAATTCAATTCCAGCAAAAGCTGGTATTTCTTCAGTATTTAATATAAAAATATTTGCATTATTTCTAAGTAAATATATAATATCATTTTCTTGACGTTTTTCTACAGCATAATGTAAGGCAGTTTTATTTCTATAATCAACTTTATTAATATCAAGTGTATTATTTAAATTATATTCACATAATAATTTAACACATTGACAATCTGATTTTGAATTTATAACAGCTATATGTAATGCAGTATACATTTCTGTATTTGAATTTAATATAGATAAATCTAATGTTTTTGATTTTAATAATAATTGTAATATTTCTTCATTACATTCCTTAGCTGCTAACATAATTGGGGTATTGAAATTACTACATCTTTCATTGATATCTGCTCCTAAATCTAGTAACATTTTTGTAGATTTTGGTAATCCATATTTCACAGTAGCTTGTAGTAAGGTATATTCTCCATTATTTGTATTAACATTGATTTTTAATTTCTCTAATTCATTCATGAATTCCTCATCTCTTTTATCTGAAATTAATTGAAATAAATGTTTGATATTATCTGATGGTTCTTGTGAATTCATTGAGTATTCTATATGAATATCAGCTTGTTTGACATTTATAATATCTCTAGCTGAAGTGTCTTTAACAAATATATCAACATTTGCTTCTTTTTCAATTAAATATTTCACAATTTCCCATGATTTTATATTACATGCTATATGTACAGCAGTTATTTCACCATTATCTTGTATATTTAAATTAATATCTAATTTTTCAACCAGTATTTTAATACAGTTTATCAGATTTTTAATATGAGTTTCTTGAGTCTCTCCTTTAGGAATGCAACGTAAATTCGAAATTTCACGTACACAGCAATGTAATGCAGTTTCACCTCTCAAGGTTAGAGTATTGCAGTTTTCAGGTTTGGATGGCACCAATAAGTTCAGAAGGTCATGATAGCCGTATTGTGCAGCAACGTGGAATGCAGTTTTACCATGGTGACGAGAGTTTGGATTGGCACTGATTTCATACTTCGTATCAGTTTTGTTGAGAAGTAGTAGAATTATTTCTTTTCGTTTGTCAGAAGGTGCCTGTAATCATTTAATAATATTAATATTTAATTACGTTTTCTTATTATCTTTTAATTAAAATTAAGTATAAGTAAATAGAAATTTAATTATTTATTAATTTTATAATAATGTAGTTCTCTCTCTCTCTCTCACTCTCTCTCTCTCTCTCTCTCTCTCTCTCTCTCTCTCTCTCTCTCTCTCTCTCTCTCTCTCTCTCTCTCTATCTCTCTCTCTCTGCTACTTACATATTTATATACAAAAAACTAATTTCCTTTGCATTGCTATAGTAATTATTTAAAAATAATCTTTTATTAATTAAGCTGAGTCATTTTATAAAAACATTACATCGTACAGAAAATAAAAAATAAAGAAACTTTTAAGTTATTGTTGTTAGAAATAGTTAATTAGAAGAATATTAATTAAAAAACTGAAAAAAGAAAAGAAAAGAGAGAGCGAGAGAGAGAGAGAGAGAGAGAGAGAGAGAGTAAAGTTGCTTGATATTTCAGTTTTTAGTTTTGTTTTTCTTTTTTTACTATAGATATGAGCAATAAATGAAATTCGAAATATATATCGTCCTGGTCACGTCAAATTATAGTCTCAACTCCAGTAATCAGCATTTTATTCAAGGCCCTATCTCCAGTGCAAACGTTATGGCATAATCAATGGAGATAGGTCCATTGTCAAATTGCTTATTTATCAGTAAAGATGAGGCCTTTTGCCTTGACCAGGATGATATAATATATATATATTTAAACTTCAAATGATATAGTTTTCCTTACTACACATAAGTGTAGTTCAGACTCCACGAGATGGCGATATTTATATCAATATAAAAATATTTGAAAATATTTATCTTGCACTATAACACCATCTGAAACGAATCATATAAATGCAAATAAAGCCAAACCGTTAAACAGTTATTTTCCGGCCGCTGTCTTTCCTTTTAACTGTTTGGCTTTATTTGCATTTATATGATTCGTTTCAGATGGTGTTATAGTGCAAGATAAATATTTTCAAATATTTATATATTGATATTGATATATATATATATATTTAAATTAAAACATCTTCCAGTAATATATATATATATATATAATAAAAATATATATAAATTATATAATAATAAAAATAAAGCTTATAATATTTAATGCATTTGCTGCAATAATCTCATAATATTTTATTGTTTAAAAGGTTAAAAAAAAAATGAAGAAAAAAATTTAATAATATTTCATATTTACCATTAATAAAGTATCAGTAAGCAGCCGGTCCATATCGAGTTGATCCGCCGAGGTGAGGAGATGACGTAACTGGTCCACATCTCCAACCCTCATTGCAAGGTTACGGAGAATACCAAGACGAATTGAAGCACGGCACTGAAATTTTTATAACATCATATTAATTATGAACGCCTGAAGTACTTGAAAAGTAAAGATCTTTAATAAATAATATTAAACTTAATTCAAGAAGTCTGAAATGTTAAGTTAAATAGGACCCTTGTAATGTTTCCTGTCATTGGTTAAAACGTTACACCATTAACATTTATTGCATTAAAGTCATATAGACTACATAAAACAACATGTGCTTTTTAATGAATAAACATGAAATGGGCTCTTCAAAACTGATAACAATTTTTACCAGAATGTTAATATAGCCCCACGAGAGAGCGTGAAAATACTGTAAAGTATGCAATTTAAGTGACTATTCATGTTTATGACGTCAGAAACATGCAAAAATTAGTATGAAATTGTTGCACGGGTTGCATAAATTGAATTTTCTGATCACTGCTACGGAGCTATACTGTTGGGTTTTGAGACAAACTAAAGTTATTTATGAAAGTGCATGCCATCAAGTGTTTTGTGATATAAATGCTTATGTTTTTCTCTGGTCTATTCCTTTTACAAAAAATACTTATAATGAATGAATAAAAAGGCAAAATGCTTTACAAAATCATCACCAATAAAATCTATATTGAGATGAATGAAATGGTCATAAAGAATACATTTAATTAGGGCATATTATAGGTTAAAAATGACAACTTTAATAAATGAGCTCAAATTTAATTAGTTAATTTAGAGCGCTGGAAGTATATATATTTTATTTTGATTTTTATAAATTATTATAAGCAAAAATGTAACTCTTGTGCACTGCTAATTTTTATAACATGGTATCGTTCTATCATCATAAATGGATATAGGATGAGCAGAATATCATTTTTTTAAATATAATTTAAAAAATTATATAGTAAAGGTACAATAGTTATTGGCACGTCGCTTTTATCGTTATAGTTTTATTTTTTAAATATCTTTCACTCAAATAATGTTTTTAAAATTTTAGCACAAAAAACATAATTTTGAATACATTGTTGCATAATTTTTTTTTAGAACTTTTAAATAAGTGAAACGTATAAAAAAAAAAAAAACTTGTCCATAATTGCCGATACCTAGAACACCATCATATTGTATGTTTTTAAATGTGTAACATTTATTTTGGGTAATAAAAATATACCCACTGTAGAATATATAAACAATAAAAATAATTTTCATATATATAGACCCCAACTTTTATTGTTAACTGTCCCATACCTGGGTAGCAAACTCGCTGACGAGATCTTCCAGCTCGTCATCGTCGACGTGATCTTGAGTGATGACGAGCTGCTGCAAACAGCGAGCCTCACTGCTGCTTACAACAACGGCGCAGATCTTGTGGATTTCCTGCCACGCCTCCTTGGACTGACGGACCCGAGTTAACAGCGTCATCTTCTGTAAACAAAATTATAAGAGAAATTGATTAAAAATATCCTGGCATCAGAAAGAAAAATTAAATGACGAACACGGACAAAAAATTCAACCATGACAAGGTTGAAAGTAACTACTAAATATAGCTAAATTTTGTGGCAGGCCCTTCAAAGGTTAAAAATTACCTCAAAACATAGTTTAAAAATAAAGTAGTTTCAAGATAAAAACCAAAAGTATAGCTATATTATTTTTCATCATTACGCATAATTAAATGTAACAAAGAAAGAAAAGTTGAAATTAACTATTAACTGACGTAGCTTTCTACGATAGCGCTAGGTTGAAAGTTACTAAGTTGTAAGGCTAAAATCTGCTCGCCGGAGCGCAATAAAGAAATGTGCGGGGGGCGGGAGAGCGGATGGCTTTGTGGTAAAGCCCGAGTGTTGACATATTCTAACGCTTCCTACCTAACTACCTAAATTACGATAATTTTGAGCTATCGAGTGCCTTTCGCATAGACATGTTTTAAGATTGCAGTATAGTACTATACCCAGCAAACACGGCCTAATCGGGCCGAGCTTGGCTCAAAATCGGCACTGTCGGCGGACAATCGGCAACGCCCAACGTCGGCAAGCCGACTTTTCCCCGGACATAGATTTTTATAGTTTAAGTCCCCAAGCTCGGGGTTTAGTCGGCATGCCGATTGATCACCGGCATTAAAAAAAATTTTATACAAAAATAATTTTTTATAAAAAAAAATATTTTGATAACTTTTTTTTTTATAAAAATTTATTTCTCATTTTTTTTCTATAAAAATATCTTTTTACGAGCTCAGAATTATGAAAAACTGGTTTTAAATGTTAAGATGGATGTTTAAAACTCAAACTTCGATTTTACGATCTTTATATTAACGTTTCGTCACATAAGTTTTCATGTGAAGCCATGGCCTAGTGGTTTGGACCGCTGGTTTGTGATCCAACATTGGCAACTCGCATGGGTTCGAGTCCCGGTGGGTCCATCTTTTCATCATCAACTAACATTCCTAAAATGTGTAGTGCAGGAACATTAACCCTGTCATAAACATCGCGAGGCAAATTAGAACAATTAAGTTTAATTTTAATTAAAATTAAATTTGAAAGTCGGCCTTAAAGTCGGCACTGCGACTTTGGCGGAAGCTCGGTAAACCACCTTTTTAATGCCGGCCCGACGTCGCAGTGAAAGTCGGGCTGGCTTTCATTTCCGATGATCGGCGATATCGGCCCAATTAAATGCCGATTATCCCGTGTTTGCTGGGTATAAGCTGAGAACTAACAAAATCACAACAGCATTGTTTTCTTCATTTTCAATTGAAATTTTTAGCTTCATGGCTGAATATACAATTTAATAATTGGTAACTCTATTAAAATTGGAATTGTTCTTAAGTTATAGAAAGTTTATCTTTAATTTTGGAGCAATATTTAAGCACAAAAATATTATAAATGTGCCTAAAAAAATGAGCTTTGGAAAAAGCGGGGATTTTTCAAATTTAAAACTGAGTATTTTACAGTTCTACAATTCTTTACCTTTTTGTATGTTAAATCAGTGACCAACTTTTTATATACAACTTTTTATCTTATATAGTTATGATGTCTCTCTCTTTAATTTAAAGTTTCAACTTTTATAAATAATAAACTTAAGTTATTAATTACACAATTTTACTTTTTTGCACTCATTTGATGCATTTTTCTTTATATTTATACAGAGTCGTTCAACCTTCAACCATATATATAAGTTTATAACATAAAAATAACAAATTGTATTAAATTTGCGGCAGCTCGTTCGCTGTATAATAAGTATATATAATATGCATATTGGGGTAATTATAATTAGTTACTAGAAATAACATATGTAATATAAGGACAAACTCACTTTTCATGTAAAATTATTATTATATTTAAAAGAAAAATCGCCTCTTATACTTAAGTTAAAAATACGTTATTATATTATATTATATGAAAAATATACGGATGATTTTTTTTTTTTGCTATATTCAAACATCACATATAACAAGAAAAGATTTTATAGTGTTAGAATGGTGCACTTCATCTTAAAAATAATAAAAATAAAAATAAATTTTAAACTCTCTTATATTACTTCATTTGATAGAAAAGCTAGCCGTATTATGAATTGGTTAAATCAAACCTCAAAAAAAAATCATTGAGTTAGACTGTGTTTTATCATATTATGTGAGGTTGTGTCTGTATCAAGTCCGCTTCGCAGGGATGTATCGAGAAGAGAAGGGCGCGAGGCTTCCTGCGTTTAGCCTTTCTTATTAGTAGATTGTAACTAAATAGAGAAGGCTGGAATTGGCTAGTTTAAGTAGCGTTAAAATCGACCACTAAATATAGTGGAAATGAATTGTTAAAATACGTTAAATGCTACAAAATATCTTTCATAATATTTTATTTGATTGCTATTCATTATTTTTTACTTTTTAAAAATGTTTACAATTGATCTGGTAAATTTTAGTAAAATTTAACATTCCATAGTTTCATTGAAAATAAACTGACCATAAATATTAAATCTTACCTTAATTAATGTAAAATTCAACGATATTTATTTTCAACCTAGTAAAGTAGTCGTTTTTAACCTAAAGGTTCATTAAATTTAAACTTATTTCTTGGTTAACACACGTTTTAGCCATATTACTTAGTTGAAAATTTTGTCCGTGAAGATATGACTAATATACGTATATAATGTCCAGAAAATACCAAGTGATTTTTCTTTGATAATTATGTATAATATATTTAATTGTAATGCAGAAATACTCTGACTATTGCATATTGTTTTTAAGAAAGTCAGAGGACCATGTAAGTGGGTTTGAACCTTTTTTTGGCCTCTCTAATAAAAACCATTTATTATTATTTTTATTTACGTATTATTTAAAAGTTGCAACTGTACGTGCTGAAAATTTATAATGATAAGTGTCAAAAAGAAAATTCAATACTATAATGAAATTAGCATAGGGTTTTATGAAAGGAAAATGTAGTAATTAGCTTAAAATAGCATTAATTTGGTAGATTGTTGAACAATGAAAATTATACGATTTACACAGAATCTTAGACGCCCATTGTGAAAGCTAAAACGTTAAGAAAAGGGATCGCAATGAGAACGACTGTATCACTTTAGTTTAAATATTAAAAATAATTTTTTATAGGAAATATTAAAACAATTTTTTGACATTTAAACCTGAAAATAGTAATTTGAAGCAAAAGGTATTCAAAAAAATAATAATTGAAAAAGCACAAAAATAAAAACCATGAAATAATTAATACATTTTTTTTTTATTAATTATTAATATTATTATTATTAATGCGTAAAAGATGTATACACATAACTAATGTTCAAATGTTCAAATTATATATATTACAGCAATATAAAAAAATATGAAAATAGCAATATAAAGAAAAGGTATTCCAAAAATTAAATGATATAAAAAAAAATGCCAATTTTACTACTATATAAAACAAAAACTTAAAATAAAACAATTTCTTAGCAGATTTTTGTATGCACACTAATGTCCAAATTATATCCATCGAAACTCGGTGATTTGTGTTATTAGAAAATAGCGTGACTTCCATTATTACATGGGTTGGGCCATAGCTTAAAAAAAAAAAAAAAAAAAAAAAACTTACTATAAATTTGATATTTTGTGAGATTTTATGATAATTTCATGGGAAAAGAAATACCAAATATATCAAATATATCCAAATATTTTGATGAAATATACAATAATGATAATAATTTTATAAACAAAACGTGTGTTAAAAATATACAAAATTAAGCTTCATAGATCTTAGATTAAAAATGGATTTTCCTCTTATTAATTTTCTCCTTTATATGGAAGAAATTCTATATAATCTAACATGACGTTTTGTAAATTATCACTTTAAAAAATTTACGTTTTCACTTTATAAGAACTTACATGTTCCACGTATTCCAAAGTTGTGAAGCTGTCACTATGTTTTTATATAACAAAACTTTAGCATACGAGAAATAAAACACCCACTATTTTATTATATACTTTCTTGTGTATCTAGAACGTGAGAAGCGTAATCAATAACTACTGCACATTGCGCTCTAGCATGGTTTGAACTGCGCATGCGACAATACACGAAATTTTCAAATAACTGTTGCTTCACTACAACTCTTTTATTCCCCCTCAAAAAAACTTCATGAGAAATTTTTGTGGTATGATATCATTATAATATAAAAATTTCTCACCAAAGTACAGTTATATTATCTTGAATGTTATATAATAGTTTCACGCCACCTGTATAAGGTAATATTAACTATTTCATCTAATTATGTTGATATTGGTAGGTATAAGTTCATGTTACCTCATCCAGGTGACGCTAATTGTTCTTTACATTTCTATATTCAAATTATAAAAATATTGAAATGAATTGCTTTAGGAACCTTCTTGATAAAGACGCATTTTTATACACGGACACAAATAAATATGTAATAGTTATGATAGCTCATTTTCAACAAAAATTTCTTCAATTTGGGCTTTATTTATGCTATATTGCATATCAGTTAATATGTTACATGCTTAATAGTTACGTTACATAGTATAAATATTATGTTGTACAGCAATACTATTTATGTTGTTCTATTTATGCTATATAGCATAATTTATGCTATAATAACATAAATAATAATAATAATAGTTCTTTATTGGGTTTAAATTGTGAATGGTACAAATAGAAAAAAAATACAAAAACAAGAAGTAAGTAACCCAACGGGTGATGAGAAAAAGGTAAAATGCCTATGCCCTAGACGTGATCTCACACCTTTATCAGCATATGCATATGCAGCATAAATTACGTAGTTTATTCTTTCCGTGTAGATCAAACTGCATTCTATCATTTATTGACACAACATACAGACAAAATTAAATACGTAAAAAGTATTTTGTGACAAATTAGACTATTAGACTATATATAGACTATTTTCATCAAAATTCATTCAATATACTGTAGTATACGACACTAATAATAAATATTACAAAGCATATAAATATATAATCTTATATTCAATGCAATTCAAAATTTCTTTATTTCTCTCTTTCCTTCAATCGTATACAATATGGACATCGTATTCGTCAAGGTTAATTAACAGACAGAAAAAGTCAAAACACTTACATACTATGTGCACATTTGGTGCTACTTTTACATTCATATTTATATTATTATTAAAATCAATAAAAACATATAGCTGTGGGCTCACTCTAGGGCCCTGGCTTTGTCAACTTTTTTTTTTTTTTTTTTTTTTTTTGATTATTATTTATTATAATAAAATTATTAGTATCATAAAATTCTTGTAAGTTGTAAAATGAATTATTTAATAAGAAAAATTTCAATTTCTTTTTAAAAACATTAAAATCACTAATAACTTCTAATAAGTCTCATCTCTAATGGTAATTTATTATTATTAAACAAATGCAAAACGGACCGTTTTTATACATTTCAGTTCTACAATATACTGTAGAACTAATATAATTACTAATATAGATAATATACAGTATATATACTAATATAGAACTAATATAATTAATTATTAAATTAATGGTATTGTAATTTAGCAACAGTTATGCTAAATGACATAAATGTAGCATAAATTACGTCATTTCATATTTCCGTGTTTGTGTATAGTTATGTATTGTATTAAAAAATAAGTTTTATTTATTTATTATTATTATTATTATTTTTTTTTTTTTACAATACACAGATTCTTGAAATCAATGTTTTGATAAATTAAAAAAAGTCGGAATCTTTTAATAATTTTTAAATTGTTTCTTTCAATGGACCACTTGTAATGAACGAATTTTTTAAAAATTATTTGAAATATTCTTAATGCATTTCTAATAAAAAAAAATTGTTTTCACTTACACGTTGCAACAATTAAAAACATTTCATCATGCAAGTGCTCCATTCTCCTGTACATATAAAAAGAGTCTGCTCTACATTACTGCTGTTCGGGTAAAAATCAAAGCTTTTTTTTTCTTGCTAATTAATGCCTGGGTTAGTAAAAAAAAAAATTGATTGTATTATAAGAAAAAATACTGTAATTTTAGCGTACTTGGCAAACACGAAACTATTTTGGCATCAATGCAAACTCATTTTTGATTTTGTTAGTTCTTTGCGTTATATTTAACTAATTGTTTATAAATTTCTAAGTATTTCACAATAAGTATTTTTAAAAGTAAAAGGAGTATGTCGGTCGGTAAGGTGTATGGGAAAAGCTCAGTGTTCCTTATTCCTATCCTTTAACATTTCGAGACTACCAATGTTGAATAAATAGATGTTTTTATTGATTTTTGAGAAGAAGAAGAAGGGGGGGGGGGATTCTAAGACTGTAGACATATGTCACTTTTTTTTATTATTTTTTTTACGAGTTTTGAGCTATAATAGAAAATTTTAAGAAATTTCATCACCGATAACGCCCCCATTAAAAAAGAATAACAATTTCAGCAATGTATATTTTTTAAGTTTATTATTCACATAAAAAAAACAACATTAAATCACATTGTCTTTAAGTAGCAGCAGGAAGGATATAAGCCTCTGTAACCCCTCGTACCAAATACTTTTTAAAGTAGTGACAAGCAGTGACCTGGCATGCAGCCAATATACTATAGTAACATAGAACTTCCATTAAAAGTCACTATATAGGGTTTGAATAGTTTATCTTTTAAAATTACTTTACATATACGAAATGTGGAGTTGAATGAAAAAAGAAAAATGTTTACAAATGTATATAAAAAAAACTGTTGAAGTATATTCTGATTCATGGTGCGATGTCCAAAAAGGGCATATTGTCTTTTTCTTATCAGCTGTTGTGTAATTTTTACTTTATATAGCCTTTTTAAATTCTTTTTTTTTTCTTAACACAAATAATTGAGGCACTATTACTATATTACATTTTCATTCCATAAGTTGAAATTATGTATTACATAAACAATTTTACAACACATTACGACAAGTGTGTTATTCAGAAAATTAGAATTATGAGGGTGAAAAATGGGCAACTCAAAAAATTAACAAAATATAGAAAATATTGTGCTATAATAATTGGCTTGCATCTCAAAATCTAAAAAGAAATTTTGTAAACATTATGATGCCATTTGAAAGTTAGTAGTAACAGCTATGGTAAAAAATTTAGAACTTATGACCATCAGATAAGAAAGAAAATAATTATTGAAATTAACATGAGATCTTATGAGACTAAAATGTCAAAAAATCCTAATTTAAAATCTAGCATGGTGACCCCGCAAATTTTTACATTTTTGAAAAAATCCCATCAAATTTTCTCCGTGCAAAATTTCAGATTTTTCTTTCTTTACAACTTTTTAGTCAAATCCCGTAGTACCTGATTTAACATGCTGTAATACAAGATATATTATAACTGTATTATAAAATGCTAAAATGTAAAAATCGATAATATTGCAATAGATATTAATCTCAATTGACATATAAACTAACATACCTTATCAGTTTAACTTTTTGTCTACCATGTCAAAAGTAGAATGTCACCTTCATAAATTAAAATTATATGTTTTCTATTTTTAACCTATACGTCAAATCATATTGTAATTAAATAGGAACGAGAGAGAGAGAGAGAGACAAAGAGAGAGAGAGACAGAGAGAGGAGGTTATATTATTATTTATTAAAACATTTTATTTCTCATTTTGAAAATTTTTTAAGCAATTCAATCAGCCATCACACAATTTTCAAGAGTGAATATTAAAAAAAAAAAAAAAAAAAACTCAGACCCCTTGAATAATGATAATAATTAGACCTTAAACAATTTGACAAGCAATTTGATATCAATTTTTGAGGTCCATAAGGTACGTAACTCTTGATTGGATTGTGGTGTGTGTGGCTCTACTTTATCGTGCCGTTGATTACTTTGTCTATTGTCTTCGGGTTTTTTTGTAACACCTAATTTTTTTTCCATTTATCTATCCTCCCTTTTCCATTACAAAAAAAAAAAAAAAAAAAAAAAAACCTGTCACATACAATAACTATAATCGTAAAATCATCTTCAAAAGTGATCCCGGTGGGCGTGTACCATAATTTTGAATACTCCTGGCATGTGGTGGGTTTGCTTATCATAACATATGTCAAGTGTATGGTTACCGATTTCAAATTCCTAAAACATTCCACGCCTCTATTTTAATGTCTCCCTCCCACCCCACCCCTTGCCTTCATCTTATCCATTCTACTACCCACAAGTGTATTGTATACTAATGTGTTTTGTAAAAGAAAAGATTATAAAAATGAACCTAAAAATAAAAAAAAAATCATTTACCATACGGTAAAAATTATCTTAAGAGTTACTATTCAGACTTTTTAATAATCAATTTGTTAGATACATATAAAGTTTTTTTAAAAGATTTAAAGAGCTAACTATTTACCACTGAAGAAATTACGTTTATACCAACAAGTCACTTTCTAAGCTTTTTTAACCAAGTTATTGGTTTGTACTGAAGAGTTACATCAAATTACTTGAATAATTTCTTAAATTTATGTTTCCCGTGCAAGTGAAAAAAAAAAAAAAAAAAAAAAAAAAGTGAGGTTACTAATTAGTCTGTATTTTAATCAAGCTATTGGCCTTCGTAGCTCCTAATTACTGTAGAAACTGCAACTTACTGTTATATTGCATTTTCCAAGTAATCATCCCTTCTCTTAATTTATTTTACATATAGGATGCATGCACATGACGTCATATTTAATGCGCTTGGATGCCATACTGGAGTAGTGAATAACATTTCTCAGCATAGGACAAACGTCGTTTAATTCAATTTTCTTTAGGAAATCAGTTAATTTTTTGTTATTGTTATTTTTCTCACATACCTGAGATACTAATTCAACATATTTACAGCATCAATGCTCTCAAAAATATTGCATAGTGTTTTTAAACTGGCAAAATGAGTTAGTTTCCTATGCCACTCATGTTATTGAGTACTCTAACATGGCGTCGACTTAAACATTAATGCATAGATCCAATATTATTATTTTTCTATACATTTATTATTCGTATTCCAAATTATCACAATATGTAAATACCCACCTACAAAAATTGGTACGTAATAATTATGCTACGTTACATAATACAACGTAACAGTTACGTAATGCATCATAATGATATAATTATGGAAAATTGGATGTTTAAATCACTATAAATTTTTATATGTTCTTAAAAGAAATTTGAATAATTAAAGAAAAAATAATCAGTTATTTTATTTGTAAAGAAATTTGTACTTTACATTTAAAAAATCATAAATCATGATTGTAAAAGAAAAATAATATGGAAATAAATATATTGTAGAAAATTACAATACAAAATTATGTAGAAATAATTATAAAAAAGGAATTCATTTGATGATATAAAATTATGTTGTATACTAAAATTTTAAATCTTATTTAAATAAAATTCTAAAACAACTGTAAAATTATTCAATTGATATTCGAACCGGCCGACAAGATCCAAGAGAGGATCTTGGCTAGACGAAAAATGTACGCAAATGTAACGTAGAATTAAAAAAAAAAAATAATAATAATATTTGTAATAATATTTATTCCGTGTGACATAAATCTAGCATAAATTACTTTTTTTTTCTTTCTTTGCAATAAAATACGCCAACAATACGAAATATCGTTCAAAGTTCTATGCTTCTATAGCGAGTGCGCCTGCAAACTTTGTAGATAGGCTTTTTGCTTCGCAACCTACTGTCAGTTTATTTAATATAGTACTTATATTTACAGCCTTATGTTATACTTGAGGCAGAACTAAATTTATAAATGTGCAGTAGAGTGTGGAGCAAAAAGCCTACCTACCAAATTTGCAGGCGCAACCGCCATTTTAACTAAATTTTGAAGGTTTTATTACTGACAGAATGTAATGACAGTATTGGTTTTGTTAAGGCAGTGGGGGACCGACTTGGACCGGAAATCGCTAAAAGAAAAACTATATTTTCCCAATAATTTTTAGTACATGATTTAATTGCAATAAAACAAACACTATAATTTTCAAATAAAATCAAGTAAATTTTAAATATATTTTTTTTATACCAAAAAAAAATTTAATGATATTTTTAATTGTAAAAAAGTTTCTAATTTGACTAAAATTTCCCGCTCAAATTTAAATTTCCACATTTACATGTTATCTTTAAAGTGTAATAACTTAAATATTTGATCGTGTTTTCACATGTTTGACATAACTAAATTTTTAAGTAATATTTCTTCTTTACTTTGTGTTATTTATTATTATTCGCAACCGTCCTAGTTTGCGAGATATCAATTGGTCACCTACCCCCTTAAGAAAAGAACGTCAAGTTACGAGCTGCTGACTGTAGAATTTTGTTTATATCCGCTTCCGGTTAAAAAAGTAAATAAATAAAATAATAAATTTTACTATTATTAATACATTTACAGTATACATATAAGTAATAAATGACGTATGAGAATAAAATTGCCTGCAAATCGATCGCGTGTTGAAACTCATTTGTTATATCCATGTTTGAAGTGCCTAATGATCAAAACACCTCGATTTATAAATTATAAAACATTTGAGATTTTGTGATTTAATATAAATTAATGCAGTTATACAAAACAAAGGGTGCATGATAAATATTATATTTGACATCTTTATATCGCGTGGAAGCAGACAGTGCAGTTATATATAGCTCAGTATAAAAATACATTTATACGTAATTTAAGCTGTACGTACAGTGTACTACAATATAGCTGATATGCTATGTGCCCAATCTTGGGTTTGATATTTGATAACCAAAATTTCTATAACGATAACGTTATTATAATGTAGCCTGACATTATAACGATAATCATTGTTTTTAAACATTACCCATAATAACGATAATATACACTAAAAAAATAAGCGTTAGATTGTACAAAGTTTTGCAATGCTTTAAGTATTGTGGAATCAACGGTTATGACGTCACTAAACGTTGATATTTTGACAATAAAAACGTTATAGTGACGTAACAAGCGTTGGGACTGATTAGAAAAATCATAGATTTGTAACGGCTAAATTTAAACTTTATTTCATTGTGATTTAACGTTTGTGACGTCATTTACGTTTTTATCGTTAAATTATCAACGTTTAGTGACGTCATAACCGTTGATTCTACAATACTTAAAGCAAAAACTGTGTACAAGCTTTTCAACGCTTATTTTTTTTAGAGTGTATCTATAAAATAATGATAGATTTTCGATCACAATAACTTTTTATAGTGCAATATTTTTATTGAAATAGAATCTTTAAAATCTTGCGTCATGATTGTGCTGTACTATGCTCACAATGATTACCCGCCCCATAGTTTTTTTTTTTTTTTTTTTTTTTTAATATTTTTTATTTGTGCACGGACAAAAATAACTATATATATGTAATAATTATACTAACTCATTTTCAGCACAATTTGTTTAATACAACATAATTTATTCTACACTGCATACGTCACAATAGCATAAATATTATGTTGTCCAGCATAATTATTTGTGTTGTACAAATTTAGTACTATTTATACTCTATATTAGTGACATAAATGCAGCAAAAATTACGTATATACTTTATTCTTTCCGTGTGTGTGTGTGTGTGTGTGTATCCTTTCTCAATTTTTAAAGCAAAAAATATTGCTTTAGATTCAATAATAATATCGTCAATTTTTGTTGATCTTTAACGATAATGATAACTTTTATAAAAGTAATTATTTATAACGCTTCGATAACCAGATATCATTATTCTAAAAATCATAGCCTCAAAAAAAAAAAAAAAAAAAAAAAAAAAAAAGTCTACAACTTTAGTTACGAATCCTATCTTATTTGAAATAAACATTTATGAGTTACGAGTATTATAAGCAGCTAAAATAATGCTTTTTAGACAATTATTAACAATAGTTTAACTTAAAATAACCGAAAATAACTGAAAACAACTGAAAACAGCTATTGTTAATAACTTGCTAAAATGCATTATTTCGTTGCTCAAAATAAATCATAAATGTTCATCTCAAATATGTTAGGATTTGCAACTGAAGTAATGCACCCTTTTTTTGGATTGTAATCGAACTCAAGACTGTATGTCAATATGCCTTATTTATAATTTTATTGATATATGATTACGTCAATCAAGACTCGATACTACACGATGACCGGATATACATAAACATTAAAGTGAAGTTGCACGACTATTTAGTTTTGACTTATATGGTGAAGCTCTCTTCCTCTACATCGTGACAATTTCTCAAACACATTCATACATTATGACCATAGTATAAATATATATATTTAGTATAACCATATCTGGGTGGTTTGACTCATTGACTACGTTTTGACGTCATAATGAAATGAAGCAGTAAATAGCAGTATGCAATATTATATTGTTATAGAATATTAAAAATTAATAAAAATATACGTCAACTATTTTAACAAGCCTCGGTAACTAATCAAATAATTGTATATATGTTCACTCTAAAAAAATCGTTGAAAAGCTTGTACACAGTTTTGCAATGCTTTAAGTATTGTAGAATCAACGGTTATGACGTCACTACACGTTGACAATCTAACGATAAAAGCGTAAATGACGTCACAAGCGTTAGAATCACAATGGAATAAACGTTAAACTTAGTCGTTACAAATCTACGATTTTTCTATTTAATCCCAACTCTTGTGACGTCACTAATGTTTTTATTGTTAAAGTATCAACGTTTAGTGACGTCATAACCATTGATTCCACAATACTTAATGCATTGCAAAACTGTGTACAAGCTTTTCAACGTTTATTTTTTAGTGGTGTTGTTACATTAGAGAGTGCAAGAGCTTATAATAAAATGCATATTGTACCTTAAGGGAGTAGGGGACCGACGTCGGCCATTAGACTCAAACTTTTCGAGTCAAAAAAAGCTGAAATTTTGTACAATGATACTTCAGCTTAAGGCGGTGGGGGACCGACTTGGACCGGAAATCGCTAAAAGAAGAACTATATTTTCACAATAATTTTTTGTACATGATTTAATTCCAATAAAACAAACACTATAATTTTCAAATAAAATCAAGTAAATTTAAAATATATTTTTTTATACCAAAAATTTTTTTAATTATATTTTTAATTGTAAAAAAGTTTCTAATTTGACTAAAATTTCCCGCTCAAATTTGAATTTCCACATTTACATATTATCTTTAAAGTGTAATAACTTAAATATTTGATCGTGTTTTCACATATTTGACATAACTTAATTTTTAAGTAACATTTCTTCTTTACTTTGTGTTATTATTATTATTCGCAACCGTCCTAGTTTGCGAGATATCAGTCGGTCACCTACCCCCTTAAGACAATTTCAAATATATAAAAATTTTAGGGGGTCACCGTGCAAATTAATTTTATATGATTTTTTGAAATTATAAGCCTATAAGGCCAAATGTTAATTTCAACTTTTTTCTTTTTATTTTGAGACGGTCAAACAGAATGGAGTTTTTATCACAGCTAGGTGTGACCCTTAGCTACACAATGATACCAAATTTAGACCCAAAACACTTTTAGTTTTTATAAGGTCGGTACCCTACTCCCTTAACCACTAAAGTGTTTTGACTTTTTGGCTTATCAGAATTAGCATTGCTTCATTACTGAGGATTACACTATTTTTATATTTCTTGGGTTAAATTAAGATGTATACTATAATAATAAACTTATAGAAACAAAATAATTTTCCTTTTAAAAAAAATAAGAAACACGTTTCTTTGGCTGGGCAATGCTCAAACATGGCGCTTGCGCGCAATCTCATGTAAACACTCTATTAATATATTTGAAATAAAGTGTTTATACAGCTGAAGAAAACATTGAAATTGATTCAGGCTGGACAATTAATATGTATAATATTTTTGTTGTACTATATAATTATGTATTTGCATATATATGCACATAATACTTTATTATGCACCCTTTTTATTTTTATAAAAGTTACTATCTATTTTGTTATATTAAGTCACGAAATCTCAAAGTTGAAGTGCTATATAATCATCATATAAAATATGGGGCGCTTTAGGCACACACTTGAAACACGCAATGTATTAGTCACTATTAATTAATTAATTATTAATTTTAATTTATATCAATATTATAAAGTAATAAATTTGGTTAAAAGCTAGAAAATTTTATACTAGCTCGTGAAGTGGTCAACTTTGTTTTAAACGACACATAGAAATAGTTTTATCATTAGCTAGTATGGCCGAGTGGTGAAGGCAGCTGACTCGCAACTCTGTATTCCTCACCGAGTATAGGGTGTATGCGGATGACGTCATATTTATTGCGCTTGGGGGCCATACTGGAGTAGTGAACATTATTGCTCAGCATAGGACAAACTTAATTTAAGCCAATTTTCTTTGGGAAATCGGTTAATTTTTTGTTAATGTTATTTTTCTCACATACTTGAGATACTAATTCAACATATTTACATGAGCATCAATGCTCTCAAAAATATTGCATAGTGCTTTTAAACTGGCAAAATGAATTTATTTTCCTATGCCACCCATGTTATTGAGTTATCCAACATGGCGTCAACTTTAACATGAATGCATACACCCTATAGGTTCCAGCCACTGCTGGGTGCGTACGTGAAGTGTGAGAGCACAACACGTTGCACGATGCATGTTTACATGCATTCCATGACGACGCACAGTATTCGAAAGGTACATGATTGATGTGATTGCACCGACCAGCCTGCCTAGATGTTTCCACGGTTTCTCTAGGCTGTCATGGTGAATGCCGGGCTGTGTACTTAGGCCGTGGCCGGCCCGTGTGTACTTTTCCATTAATTTGGAAAGTCCTTACTTGTCGATAAGACAATGTCTTGACTGGGACTGGGATTGGTGTATAGCACGATAACACAATATGGCAAGCAAGCAAGCAAAAAAAAAAAAAAAAAAAAAAAAAAAATCATTCATTCTTTCCTGCTCTTGGTTGCATATTTTTTTATCATAACTATACACTTTCGTTGATGAAAGAATGAGACTGGAACCTCATTTGAAATCAAACTGCGTTAATTTTGTTATCATGTGGTTATGGTATTGTGGAGGTCTTCGTTCTTTTACCAGAACGGGGTATAACTTTGACTTATATAGATTCATACGATCAAGGAGCAATGAAAGTTTTATTTCCGTTTCTGAGGATTTAGGGGGGGGGGGGGGGATTCTGGAATGAAAAAAATGAAAATATGATTTCAGGTCTTCTATATTGCTACCTCAAATCAAGTTTTTTTTTGTCATGCAATCTGAAACAAGCTAGTATTGCAGTATGGAAGTCCAGATTTTTTATTGTGTTACAATTTATATCCACTTGACAATAAGGCTCAAGTTAATAGATAAACATCTGTAAATATCGACCAAAATTACTTAACTCGTATTGAAAATGAACCATTCTATTAATAAACAAAAGTATACGTTATGATCTCATTTGTATAAGCTAATACTTCCATAACCCCTACATCTGTTTTTTTAAATAGTAAAACATTTGTTTATATTCTTTATATACAGTACTGCACGTTTAAACATCCTGGCTAGGAAGACACGTACACCAGTGTTGTTCGTAAACCCTGTTCTCTGCTACTAAAATGACGATCAACTTTGGTTATTCAAATGAAATGCGCTTTTTTGTGGTGCAAGAAAACAGGGTTTACGAACAACACTAAATGGAACAACTCATATAAATGATGCTTGTAAACTCTATCCTCTGCTCCTCTACCCCCCCCCCCCTCCCCCCAATGCGCACTACTATTTAAAAAGCATTATAAAATAGTCATTTTTTCGTGGTTTAAAGCACAAAAAACAGTGTTTACGAACACCAATATAGTTATTATATTTATAGAAGTTAGTTCCAGTGGTTAAATAAGGCATCGATGCATCGATGCATGGAAGAGAATACACATAAAGCGGAACTATACATAATGAGAATAACGATGACGTCACTTCAACTTTTTTTTTTTTTTTTTTTTTTTAGTGTGTTATTAATATAGGGGTATCAGATGTTTATACTCAAACATTTAGAATTAAATACTAAATATATATGATTTTAGTAAGATTTGCTCATAATTTATGGTATATTATGATGGATTACAATAGCATTTATATGTTGTATAGCATAATTAATTATGCTTATTTATTAGACATTTTAGTAGTTTAAAATAATATTAAAACTAAAATTATATATTGTATTATGCTATGATGTATTTACATTGAATCAATTTGTATATTTTCTTTTATTATTTAATCCTGATAACAGTTTAATTCCAGCACATTTTCCCTGTCATTTTTGCTATTTTTGTAAATTTAAGTTCGTTTTCAAATACTATTCTGATTTTTTATTTTTTATTTATTATTTTTTTTTTTTTGCAAAACAAAATTTAGTTTATTTAAATTTAAATTTAAATATAAAAATATTTTAAAAACAGCTCATATAACAACATTGATGCTATGTGTGGTATAGAAATGCAGCACAAATTCAGTAATTTCTTTCATATATACTTGAACATAGAACAACTACATCATGTTATAGACCTTAATCATAAATATTTTATATATTCTGTATATGGTAAAACTTGATTTTCTCCTCATTTCTTCAATTTTTTTCAAGGTTTAAACAAATACATATGCATTTCTTTAACGTAATATTGAACATTGTCATTATTTTTAATTAATTATTTAATGTGCTAGTATTTTGTAAACTCATTGAGTTTAAAGAATACAAAAAGTTAGATTTCTCATAAAAAATTTTAATGAATATATTATTTTAATATGCAATAAAACGAAACTAAATACACCACGTAATATTATATTTTAATATATATAGTGTATGTTGGGGTTAAAGGGGCCATTTATGTAAGAGGGAGCTAGACAATGTTGTCAGGCTGAAACCTCGCCCTTTTAAAAATAGATTGTTATATATTTTTATACGTTTCTAAATAAAGATTATGTAATTTTTAGTGGAATTTATACGGCGATAAAATAAAAATTATTTTTAATTGTAAAGCAGTCAAGCTCTTTAAAAAAAATCTAATCTAATTGAATCAAATATATAAATAAAAAACTGAGCTCTTTCATTTTTGTAATAGAAATAGTAAACTAGTATAGGAACTAATTTAATGTATAGATATAAAGATACGTTTATATAAAGTAATGAGATGAGTAAATCTTAAGATTGATAACTATATGGGCCTGATTTTCTGAATTAATAAGTAAAATAATGGGGTGTCGTCATATGCACACTAAAAATAATGTTGAGTTATATGGTGACTGTTTAGAAGTTTCCACAACTTCTATTATTTCGAGTCATTTCAGGGATAATTACTGGCATATATTGTAAACCTATTTAGAAATTAACCAATTGTAATTATTTTTAGAGTTTCTTACTATTTTAATTTACGGATGCGTTGGAGACTTAAAGACCATTATACATATGCTAAAAAAATTATAATAATAAAAAGGGGGGGGGGGGGGGTATTTAAACCGGAAGAACCTCCTTTTCTCAGATTTTAATCAAGATACAAGATAAAAATTTTACACTTATTAATTTCAATATTACACTGATCACCTGTCAAATTTTGGTGTTTATTTGGGGAAAATTATTTGAGAAAAAAATGGTTGTAAAAAAAAAAAAAAAAAAAAAAATTGATCTTATTTTGACCAGGCTGTATAAACTCAAAGACTGAAAGTAAAAATTCTTTCATTCTTATAAGAAGATTTTTTTTCTATATCAGAAATAGCTGATGCAATAAGCTTTAAAAAGTAGGCAATATTGATTACAATAGACAGCTATATTTAAAAATGGAAAAATAATTTATATCCATTGCCTTATACATCAACGTAGCATCAATTCAAATTTGGATGTATACCTGATCATTATTGTAACTATATATAGGTAGTTTTTAATTAACCTTTTAACCTTTTCAAATTACGAATAGTTATATGCTTATTGTTCATCTTTTTCTAACAATGAAATATGCTTTTCAAAACTAAAGATACACTATTAAAAATTTCTTGATCACGATTTAATTACGCATATACCACTTTAAAATTTTATAAATATAAGGTCCGCCATTTTTAAACACGGAAATAAAATCAATGTATTTTCAGAAGAAAATTTATAAAGAAATAATAATGATAAAAAGTTTTTAATCACTAATTCTTAAAAATAATAATAATAATAAATAAATAAAAAAAATAAAAGTTGAAATGAGACTTTTGTTTTTAAATTCCATAATTTCGATATTTTTAAACATACGTATCCAATTATAATATATCGGCTAATGCTTTACTTTTTACCTTCTACGTGCAATATGTCCGCCATATTTCGAAATGAAAATAATTTGTCAAGTAAAACCTTATGTAAAAAGCACATTGTAGTATTCAATTTTGATTTTTTCGTTAGAATTTTTCTTTTTGATGTCATTAATATCAAAATAAAGTAAAATTTAATTGGAGAAAATCTGAGATAGTATTAAAATTATCTGCAGTCTCATGGATTGGATTTTTTTTTCCTCATTTTTTTTTTTTAGTTATACGTGGATATGTGGATTTGAGGTTTTTAAAAACTAGAAAATTAAAAATTGAACTTACCTGTACGTTTATTACTTTCATAAAAACGATGAATTTCCACTTTAAGATCACCAAATGTATCATCATTACGAAATTTAGCATCTAATTCTTGAAATATTTTTTTAATAATTTCTAATTTATATGTATTATCATTAACATTTTTATTATTTTCTAATAAATCAATATTAATTTCACAAGCGATATTTTGAGCATTAGCATTATCTCTTTCAATTAAATTATTTAATTTAAACATATATCTTGCATATTTTTCATGATCACTTTCATATAATTGTATTTGTAATAAATAATACCATAAATTTGCTATAATTTCACCATGTTTTTCTTCAATAATATATTTATATGTTTTAATGCAATTTTTATCTTTCATATTCAATGATTCTACTTCTAACCAATTTGTTATTTTACACATTTTTTCTTGATATATTTCTTTACGTTTTTTTCTTAACTCGTTATTCATATTTATTTATATGCACCTTTTTTTCACTCAAAAATAACTTTTTTTTAAAAAAATGTCACAGGAGATGTTAATGGTACGAGAGATGTAAAAAGACTGAAGGGGACGACTTTTCAAGCTAATATAGATTTTTGCATATTCCTAGTATGTTTAAACAGATAGAGGGACAGAGGGAATAAAGAGTGAGGGAAAGACAGAAAAAAAAGTAGGGATAAAAAAAAACTCTGTAGTATAAAACCATTCTGGCATATGCGCCACCGTGCGTTATAGAACGTTACTAAATAAAATAAATAATAGTCTTGATTTATTGTCAGTATAGTATATACATTGACAATTGGGGAAATCATTTATCAACTGAACTAAAAATATATATAAATAAACAAAAGCTATAAAATGTAATAAAAAAAAAATAATAATAAAAAGAGGAGAAAATAGAAGAAAATAAATCTAAAGATTTTTTTCATATAAGTTCAGAATATTTTATGTTAGGGAGAAGTCATCTTTACTTTTTGATCTTTAATTTCTATCAAATTTATCATTTGAATTTATAATTTTAAGTCTTATTTTGTTAGCAAATGCAGTAAATGTTTAAGGGTAAAACGTCACTGAAATATGGATTTTTGTTTTTTATTAACATTGCGTATTATACATTAGAAGCCTAAAAATTTAAAATTCCTTGTCATTCAAAAAATTTGTAGTTTCATATCATGATTTTCTGCATAACTAACTGGGTTTATTTTTGTGTTATGAATACCATTGCACTGTGAAGAGATACAGTACTTAAGATACATTTAAATGACAAAGATAAAATTTATTTTCAACAACACTGAGTTTAATGGGGTTTAAAACTTCAAACCTTCGTAAAATACTAATAATAATAATATTAACGCTACATAGTGATGAAAAAAAGTAAGAAACTTTAAATGTATATAATAAATAAAAATTAAGCTTTTAAAGAAAATACATATCATATAAGTCATATAACACATAAGCTTGTCTGTATGCACTAAAAATTTTTTTTAATAAAAATAAGTATAATCTCAACTCTTAAATATTTAGAGAATGCCTATAAACACTTTGATTGTGCGGTGCGTCAAAGCACGAATGTATTTTTACTAATCATTGAAGCTAGTATCGATGCATGTGTATAATGAGAGCTTGTGACATATTGGTATTACTTGAATATTAGTGTATGCTCTCTGAGTCTCTACACATTTCACTAATAGACAGTACACCCGCATGTACTGGTAGAGAGTAAATATTTTAAATATTTAATATCTATAGTATCGAATTTTGGTTCATTATAGTATATAAAATATGACAATAGGTACTCTTGTTTGATGTATAAAGAAAAAAATAAAGCTTGCATCCTTAAAAAAAAAATATATATTGAATTCTTTTTTTATGTACAGACATATTTTCTGCATAAATATTGCCCATGAGCAGAAAATGTTTACTTTTTTTTTATTTTTTATTTTTATTTTTTTTTTTAGAGTGTAAAGACAACATTAAAAATTTGAAATAGTAACAGGTAACAGAGCTTACATTAATTATACTACTATACTTTTTTTTTTCTTAGTATGCAAGGGTGAACATCATTTCTCTAGTATCTATATTTGTGTAAGATGCATTGTTTTTTTTGTATGGCTGATTATATAGGAGAAAGAGATAAAATAAACAATTTTGAAGAAAAAAAAAATCAAATTCAAACTCAAATTAGTTCTTTATTCAGCAACAGAGCAAGTCCAAATACACTGAATATAATAGAGTCAAAACAATACAAGAAGACAAAACAAACATAAAAGACACATCGTCCATGCCTCAATCAAACCTCCCTCCAAACGCATGCAAAGATACGTCTGGAAACATGAAAAAAAAAAAAAAAAAAAAAAAAAAAAAAAAAAAAAAAAGCATAAAAGCATAAAAGCATAAAAGCATAAAAGCATAAAAGCAAAAAAGAGTCATTTACAAACAAAATCAGCATATATAAAAAAAAAATCTAAAACAACTATTAAATTATTTTCTTTGTTCCAATAACATCTGTAATACATTTTCAATTTTATCTAATCTCCTCATTATTTCACTATTATTCTCATACTTTTTATCTTCCATATCCACAATAAATTGTTTAATATCTTGTAATTCACTAGAATCATTTTGTTCCGATATAACAGAACAAGCATTTTCAACAATATTATTAAACTCAATACAACAATTACTATTTTTACAACAAAAACAACAACAACAAAAACCATGATTTTTATTTAATCTTAAATCAGGTATCATTTCATTATCTTTATCTAAATATATTAATAATTTAAAATCTTTATATTCAGCATTAAATATTTTATATAATAATAATTTTGAGGCAAACCAATTATTTTTTATATAACGTAATATATTAAATTTACTTAATTTATTTTGTTCTAATGTTTTTAAATTAATTGAATTAAAAAATACTTTTTCAACTTCTTGAAAAAAATTAATTTGTGCTACACAATAATCAATATCTGTTTCATCAATAATTTTTTGTGTATCACTTACAGCAATACCAACAGATAAATTAATTAATACAATAGAAATAAAAAATGTAAATAAATAAAATATTAATTGTGTATAAAATGATACAATATCTAATTTTAAAGTATTAAATTCAAATTCACCAGTCATCATTATCCATGTTTTTAATAAAGAATCATATGAACTTTTAAATATTAGATTTTCACATTGTGTTTCATTTTCACATTTCTGAAACATTATAAAAAATGAATATGCAAATGCACCTATTAATACAAAAAAAAATAAGAAAAAATAAAAAAATCTAACAGATACTTTTAAAAACATATTAACATAATTAGAAATACGAGGTAATTGTCCTATAAATAACAATAATTCAAAATGTGTAAATAATATTAAAAATGATGCTAAAACATAAAAATTAAAATGATTTAAATTAGCAAATAATAATATTAAAGTCATTATAATAATTGACCAATCTAGATAATTTTGTAAATCTTTTATATAATTTTTAAATGATAAACATAATTGTATAAATTCTCTTAATACAAAAAAACATAAAAAAATTAATGTAAAACCTTTATCAAAATCTGTTACAGAATCTTCTGCTTCCCATTTTGATATTTTTTGCCATTGTTCAACACTAATATTTGTAGGTATTGGTTGAACACGATCACTTATATATAAAGATACTGTAAAAGTAAATATAGTATACATAAATAAATTAATATAAAATAACCATGATAATCTTGTCCATTTAAGATATAAAAAACATTTTATTAATGGATGTAATAATATCTCACGATGTTTTTTAGATTCACATAACATAACTAATTTATGCATTTCTGGTACTGGATTTTTATATTCTAGTATTTTAATATCTCTACCAGTCTTATGAACTAAAGGATCTGTACATAAATCTAATAATTGATTATCATTTGTAGATTCTTGCTTATGATTTAAAGGAGATACAAATGAAAAATCAAATTCTAAACAATGTTCATTTTTCATTTCATTCTGCTCATTTCTATTAACTAATTTAACATATTGATTTAAATGTTCTTTAATATATAAAGGATTAATATATTTAAACGCAGGTTGATTATTATTATTTAATAAAAACATATTTGCATTATATTCTAATAATAATTTAATAATTTCTTCGTTATTTTTCATACCTGCATAATGTAATGCAGTATTATTTTGACTATCTCTATAATTTATTAAATCATATTTATATTTTTTAATATATTCTAATAAAAATTTAAAACATTTATTACATGGATTTTTTGAATCAGCAATATCATGTAATATTGTATAACCATTTGATTTTTGTTTCTCAATATCTGCTCCGTATTCTAATAACATTTTTAATATATTTAATTGTCCATTTTCAATAGCTAAGAATAGTCCTGTTGAACCATTACTTAAAATTGAATCAATATTTATATTTTCTTTTATTAAGAGCTTAATTATTAATTCATATCCATATATAATAGCATTTTCATATATTGTTAATAAATAATTTTCAATATTGCTAGTTGAATTCATAATTCGCGTAATATATTCCGTAACTTCATTTTTACTATCCGTTATTTTAAATATATTTTTAATACAGTATATATTATTAGGATATTTATTTTGCATTTCATATTTTTCTACTATATAAATTAATTCTTTTAATGCTTTCATTCGTACACTTTCACTGTTGACTATTACATCTATATTTGCATTTAATTTCAATAGAAAATTAAATATTTTCCATAATCCTCCAAATGTAGCTATATGTATTCCTGTTTCTCCGTTATTATTTTGTTCATCGATATTAATTTTATCATTAATATCTTTTGAAAATATTTTTTTCGATTGAAGATATTTAATAATATCTATACCTTGGTCTTCAGTAATTGTGTTATTAATTACGCTAATTATAATACAATGAAGAATTGTATTGCCTTCTTTATTCATACTATTGATTTGAGAACCATTTTTAATTAATGTTTTGGTAGCATACCAATAACCTTTATGTATAGTGTAATGTATAAGTAAGTCACCTGAACTTAAAGTATGATTTATGATTTGTGGTTCAGTGGATTTTACATTTTTGCATAGTTCTTCTAATGCTTCTTTTTTCTCACTATCGTCTACCTGAAAGTTTTGAAAAGAAATATAATATTTGTTATGATTTGTTACTTGAGGGTATGCGCATGACGTCATATTTATTGCGCTTCGATGCCATACTGGAGTAGTGAATAACATTGCTCACCATAGGACAAACTTCATTTTTGGCTATTTTCTTTGGGAAATTGGAATTTTTTTTTATATTGTTAATTTTCTCACATACTTGAGATGCTAATTCAACTATTAACAGCATCAATGCCCTTAAAAAATATCGCTTGGAATTTTTGAACTGGCAAAAATAGTTATTTTCCTATACTGGCCTAAGTATTGAGTACTCTAACATGGTGTTGACTTTAACATGAATGCATTAACCTTTTAAACCCCTTGCACATCCTTGCGCTTTGTCACCATGTTTGTGGTGCCTAATGTATTGTCCAGCATAGGGGAAACATCATTTCTCCTAATTTAAAAAGAGAATATTTCAACTGAACAAATTTTTTCTCATATTCTTCGAGCTTATTAGGAGCTAGAAATAAGGCTTTGATTGAGGTTTGAAGCTTTTTTTGCTCTTAAAAAAATAAAAATGACGTTTTTCCTATGCTGGCCTATGTATTCCTAAACCAACAAAATGGCGGTTCTTAAATATGAGTGCAACCGGTCTATAGCTTATCACATATAATGAAAAAAAAATCCGACTTATTTTCTATCCTGTAGCACAATGGACCGATCCTTCTTCTAGCGTGTTTATTAACAGAGAAAAAAATTGAAAAAAATAAATATATGTTGAGGCTGGAAAAAATTTAATGCACTCATAATATAAGCTTCTTCCACCCCCCCCCCCCCCATTTTTTTTTTCTTTTTAAGCCTCAGCTTTGTTAGATTTTAACAGAAGTTTTGTTATGACAAAAATAATTATAATAAACGCTTTCATTTGTCCATTATTATTTTAAAGTAAAAAAAAAAAAAAGATAGAAAGAAAGAAATAAAATGTTAAAATTGTATACTATACCTCACTGAGACGACAAATTTCAATAAAATGTTGTGTAAAATTTTCATTATTTGTAGATTTTAAGATATGTTTTATCTTGGGGCTAAATTTCTCATAATTTTCCATGTTGACAACCACTTCTAAATTGTCTTCTAGTCTTGGGTTTTGTAATTCTATCGAGTCTCTGTAAATTAAAAATATTTTATTTTACTTTCTCTCAATTTTTGTATATTATATGATGATTAGAATATATAATTTCAAACATAGCCCTTTCAAAATTTGTATTTTCTTTGATTTTTTTTTTTTTTTTTTTTTTTTTAATAAAGATGAATATTTATTTATTTATTATTTATTCAATATTGAAAATAAAAATCAGCATTGTATGGTACATGATTTTTTCAGTTTAACTTTAGATACTAAAATTGAAGGAAGCAATAAAATGACATCGTGTGACTTACTTTCTAGTTTACCTCAGAGCCAAAATTTACTGTACTTTAATAAAATTAAAAAAAAAAAAAAAAAAAAAAAAAACTAGATAAATGTTTGAAACTCAAAATAACTCATGATTAAAATTAATGTGGTCTTAAGATTAAAAAAAAAAAAAAAAAAAAAAAAAAGGACTTTACTAAAAATGCATAATTTTTATCAATTTATTGTATTTTTTTCCAGATATTTTTGAAATACTTTAGCTGTTCATAATTAATATTTAAAGTCATACGACATTAGGCGATAAAAATATCCTAATATTCTTGTAACTTTATCTAATCGTAATTGAATTGAATAAACATTAAAATAATCGTATTTTTAATTATACTAAAAATAGCAAATTGGTTTTTAATATTTCTTTACATGTTTCTCTTATCTGATGGTCAAGGCTCAAATTCAAATTTTTGACATAATTAAACTTTTAAGTAACATTTCATTGTTACTATATTAAGGCGGAAAATCCAGTACTGCTGGATTTGACTAAAAAATTGTAAAGAAAGAAAAATCTAAAATTTTGCACAGTGATACAATAGGAGTTGGTATCTTCAAAAATATAAAAAGATTGGAACATCACCATGCTAGATTTTAAATTATGATATTTTGAATTTTTAGTCCCATACGAGCCCATGTTAATTTCAAATATAATCATTTTCTCTCTTATTTGATGGTCAACAGTTCTGAAAATTTTATCATAGGTAGCTGTTACTGTTAACTTTCAAATGTCATCATAAACTTAAAAGTTTTCTTTTAAAATTTTGAAATACAAGCCATCTGTATACAACCCTTAATGTTATATTTCGTAACCGTTCAGTTTGTCAGATATCAGCCGGTCACCTACTCCCTTAACCGTATAAGATTAGATTTATAAGATTAAGATTTATTAGATTAAGGCCCTAAGGGTCGTAAACTACAACCTCTAGTTAAAAAGCTTAGTTATTTTATTTTAATTGTTGCGATTTAAGGTTTTATTCAGATAGCTGGCATCTCAAACTTTAAAACGAAAACTTCCAAACTTTATGATGACATTTAAAAGTTAACAGTAACAGCTACCTATGATAATTTTTTAGAACTCATGACCATCAGATAAGAGAGAAAATCATTAATGAAATTAACATGGGCTCTTATGGGACTAAATATTCCAAAAATCATAATTTAAAATCTAGCATGGTGACCCCCTAATTTTTACATTTTTGAAGATACTTTATCCTAATGTATTGCACTGTGCAAAATTTCGTTTTTTTCTTTCTTAACAATTTTTTAGTCAAATCCCGTATAGTACCTGATTTCACACCTTAACTATTTAGTTAGAAATCGATGTTTACCCGTCAAAGTGAACGAACTACACTTTACAAATTTCCCTCAAAATGAAAGATCTACGTTTAGCGCTTCTACGCATTTTAACAGCAGAACTATACGGGTGAACATAGAATTTGTAAAGTGTAGAATGTTCATTTTTCTCAGAATTTGTAAAGTGTAGTACGTTCATTTCGACGGCTAAGCATCGAAATGCAGTTTACGGGGGTAAGTATATAATAAGTATACTTACTCATGATTTCTTGTTATCCTAAACAATCTTGAAAATCTTAAAAGAGCCATGCTATCACCTCGCAGTAACTGACTTGATTCTATACACAATAAAATAACTCTTACTTCAGCTATTTCAACATCAATTAATCACATAACACCAAAGTAACATTATAGAGTAATACTAACTCAATAATACAAAACATAAAACAATAAGTGACACCTGGTTAAGATAATGTTAACTATTTCATCTAATTGTGATAATGTTAAAAGAAATTAATGTTATCACAACTAGGGTGGCGCTTACTGTTCTATATTTTGTAATATTGAGTTGCATAGTGCTGTACTGTGATATAGACATGAAAACAATAGGAAAACCCCCGGCTGTCGTTTCCGTAAGGATGTTTGTTGCGGTTAACTAAATGATTATAAAATTATGTTATCTTTAGCTGAGCTGCTAGCTTTTGTTATATAATATTATATTTTATATCATAATACAATTTAATCCAGCAAATTTTTCAAATCGCCCTAATATTATGACATATTTTGTTAACGTATATCATAATGTATAATCAGCACTTGTCATTGGCAACACTGTAAAAATTGGTGCATTAATTTAGTTACGAATACTAACTTATTTAAGATAAACACTTTTAAGTTATTATGAGTATATAGCTAAAATAATGCATTTTAGCAAATTATTAACAATAACTATTTTAAAGCCATAGACCACATAAAACAATATGTGCTTTTTAATGAATAAACACAAAATGGGATCTTCAAAACTGATGACAATTTTTACCAGAATGTTAATGTAACCCCACGAGAGAGCGTAAAAAAACTGTAAAGTATGCAATTTGCTTGAAATCTCATATTTATGACGTCAGAAACATGAAAAAAATATTATGAAAATGTTGTACAGGTTGCATAAATCGAATTTTCTGATCCCTGCTACGGGGCTATTGTTGGGTATTAAGACAAACTAATGTTATTTATGTAAATCCCATGAAGTGTTTTGTGATATAAATGTTTATGTTTTTCTCTGGTCTATTCCTTTAACTTAAGGGCTGTATCACAGTAAATTATACAGTAGTCCATCTCCTATAGCGGGAATGTCAGATCGAATGCGCGCCATAATTCCGACTGGGTGAAGTTGCCAGAACTACACGTAACATTACTTCAAATTACGGCTTCTAGTTCTGCCACCTTCACCCAGTCGGAATTATGGCGCGCATTCGATCTGACATTCCCGCTATAGGAGATGGACTACTGTACCATCTACTGTGGGGCTGTATATAGATGGCTTGTGCAAGGGTTCTATTTTAAAGTAAACAATATATATATATATATATATATATATATATATATATATATATATATATATATATATATATATATATATATATATATATATATATATATATATATATATATATATATATATATATATATATATATATATATATATATATATATATATACCTAATTATGCAATATCTTTTATTACAAATTTACCGCCCTAATATTATGCAATATTTGTAAACGCATATTTATCACTATTATAATTGTTGACGAAATTTACTATTATATAAAGTGCTCTAATAAAATTTTAAAGTATTTATTACATTATAAAAAATAAGTTGACATGTAATTTTTTTCTGCATTATTTTTACAGTTAATGTTTATTATTATCATTGTTAGCAAATTAGCACTACAATTAATGTTATAAACTATTATCAAAATATTTTATATACTACTGTGATATAAGGCGTATAAAGTAATAAAGTTTCTATTGTTATATAAGTAAATATATACATATAAATTACATACATTTTTTCCTTCTATTTCGTACAATTTAAATTTTGAAATAATTACTGTATAAATAATAAACGTTAGTACGCAGTATTGCAGTGACGATGACTACATTTTTACAGTTATTTTGTTTATTATTATCATTATGTTAGCAAATTAATACTGTTGTAATATTTAAGAGCATTTTAATAACTTTTATGTCAAAAAAAAAAAAAAAAAAATCCAAACTTTATCTTTTTTGCACCCAAGACCGGCTTAATTTAGAAAGTACCTGATAGCACCTATGATAACATTTTCAGAACCTGTGAGAATCAGATAAGAGAGAAAATAAGTATTGAAATTTACATGGACTCTTATGGAACTAAAACTTAAATAATAATAGTTTACGTGTCATGCAGAAAGCTGCAGTTCTTGGCATAGCTAACATTGTGCGCAAAGTGCTTAGTTTGTGACCCCTCTATGCCACCTGCAGTTTCTATTAGATAATTGGTACTGGATTATTCTCACCTTCACCTTAAATCAATTAAGATACCGGTGTTGGTGTAAAGAAGAAAGAAAAGAGTACATGCCTATAATAATAAATAAAAAACATCAAAATTTAAAATCTAGCATAGTGACACCCCCATATTTTCTTTACATTTTTGAAGGTACCTTATCCTATAATATACCACCCTGTAAAATTTCAGAATTTTCTTACTTTATATAACTGTTTAGTCAAATCCACCTTAAGGGAGTAGGGTACCGACGTCGGCCATTAGACTTTTCTCGTCAAAAAAATCTGAAATTTTATACAATGATACTTCAGCTTGAGACAATTTCAAACATATAACAATTTTGAATTTTGGGGGGTCACCATGCAAATTAATTTTATATGATTTTATTGAAATTTTAAGCCCATAAGATCCTATGTTAATTTCAATAATTTATTGTTTTTTTCGGGTCGATCCAACATCTTAAAATTTTGATCACGGCTAGGTGTGACCCTTAGCTACAGAATAACAACAAATTTAGACCCAAAACATGGTCTAGTTTTTTAGATATAAGGTCGGTACCCTACTCCCTTAAACTATTTACAAAATAATTAACTAAAAGCGTATAACTTTTACACGTTTATTAAGGGTTTCTTAAAGCAATCACAAAACTGCAATAAAGTTTTTAATTATTGTTAAGTAAAAACTTAAATAATTAGTTAATTAGTTAATAAATAAACTACATAAAATTTTACTTTCCTTCTAATTTCGTGCGCAATTTAAATTTAGAAATATTAAAAATAATAAACGTTAGTACATTTCAATGAAAAAGACTTTTACATTAAATAATAAAATAATAATAAAAATCCCAATTATTATAGAAAGTAAATTAAGAAATAAAAATAACAGTTTTTAGAAATTCTGCTACTTCTTAGTAAAATTTTGTAGTGAAATTCAATCAGTCTTGGTACAACAATGGTAAAGACAATATCAGAAACATTAGCGGAACAATGTATTTTAATTACAGGTGTAACTGGCAGTATTGGAAGTGTGTTGTTGGAGAAAATACTACGTAGTTGTCCGGGTGTGAGCAAGATCTTTGTGTTGATAAGAGAGTTCCCAGGAATTACTGCCTTAGAGAAGTTTGAGAAATTAATGAATTTGCCGGTAAGTAGGAAATTTAAATAATTAAATATAAAAATATAGAATAGATTGACAGGCCTTACACTTATTTAATATGTAACATTTTTATTTCACACCTCACTAGGAAAAATGTTACTAAAAAGTTACTATTTAGTCATTTAGACTTTTTTTTTTTTTTTTTTTTTTTTTTTTGTGAATAAATTTGTTAGATGTGCAAAGTTTTTTGAAGGTCTATAAATAAAAAGCTAACTGGTTACTGTTGAATAAACTACGTTTATACTAACAAGTTACTGTTTAAACGTTTTTAAGTCAGTTATTGGTTTGCGTACTGAAGAGTTACATCTAACTGAATAATTAGTCAAATTTGTGTTTTCCGTGCACCACTACCGCGTGCACTTCTACTTAGCACTAATTAAAATTATATAATGTAATTTGTCATCAAAAAAAAAAAAAAAAAAAAAAAGTTTCATGTTGTTGCGCATTAAAATTACGTAAATTTGACATTAATAAATGAATCAATAAAATATTAATACTATATATAAAAGTTATACACAAAAAGCTATACGTTAGTATTATAAGTTTTATATTTATTTCTCAGCTCTTCAGTAAGCTAGACCATACATGGAAAAGCAAGGTGCAGGTTATAAGTGGCAATGTGACGTCACCAGGTCTTGGACTAAATCTCGAAGATTACGAGAATATCGTGGAAAACGTGACTTTGGTTTTCCACTCTGCAGCAAGAGTAGCCTTCAACATGAGCTTGAAATCTGCAATCAACGCTAATGTAATTGGAACAAAGAGAGTTTTACAGCTGTGTCAGGATATCAAGAATCTAGAGGTTAGAAAATTATTAATAAAATAATAAGGAAGTGTCCAAAATTTTAAAATGTCCTTTAATTATTAAAAAAAAAAAAAAAAAAAAAAAAAAAGTAATACGAAATCTTTTTGAATGAATGAATGAATGAATGGATGAATGAATGAATGAATGAATGAATGAATGAATGAATGAATGAATGAATGAATGAATGAATGAATGAATGAATGAATGAATGAATGAATGAATGAATGAATGAATGAATGAATGAATGAATGAATGAATGAATGAATGAATGAATGAATGAATGAATGAATGAATGAATGAATGAATGAATGAATGAATGAATGAATGAATGAATGAATGAATGAATGAATGAACAAAATCCCAAACCCTAAAAGTGATTAAAACAATGTTTTTTTAATTCAATAAATATTTCCAAATAGTACGTGTATAAAAACAATAACGTTTTGATATATTGCAGGGTTTGATATACGTTTCTACTGCTTACTCCAACTGTACATTGAAAGAGGTCAGTGAAAGACTATACCCTTCATCACATGACCCCGAGCAGGTCATTGACCTTGTGGAAACAATGACTGACGCTCAGCTTGACCTATTGACACCTACGTGAGTACTATGTTTATGTTTATTGTTTTTTTACAAAACAAAATGTCAGTCAAAGGATTTTACGCATTTTACCGCATCAGTGCGAGTTGATGTATAAACAGAGAGGTGTTTACTGCTGCATTTCTCAGCCTTTTACTTCCCTAATAATATCACAACACAAATGTACTCTCTCACCCACACCACCACCTACTCACTCATTCACCCACCTACTGCTCTCTCATCTCATCTCTCTCTCTCTCTCTCTCGTTCTCTCTCTTGCACATTACTAATCCTCTCATATACGGCTTGCATCCTGTCTTATGCCCAAATTTAATGATAAAATATAAGGTGCTTAAATGCAGTAGAATATATAGACACCTGTGTTATTTTTAAGCATATGAATACAATTTGCTTATTTCTAAATTAATAAAGTAAATGCTAAATATAATAAAGCTAAATCTCCAAGTAAATTAACCTGATTTTACTCCACAGGTTACTTGGACAACATCCTAACACGTACACATTTTCTAAACATCTGGCTGAACATTTGTTAGCTACACAAAGAGGAAAGGTGAAAATTGCAATCGTCCGTCCTTCAATTGGTAAATATTGCGATGTTCCGTGTTCATGTCTTCCGACTCCCTGCACACAGACAAAAACAAATACGTAATAATTATGCTATCTCACATTAAGCACAATTTATTTATACCTCTTAAATAATAAATACTATGTTTAGTTTAGTTTATTGTTAACCAAAAACAGGCAATGTTACTTGCCCAATACATTGGTGGTACACACAGTACAAGTGACATAATATTAAGGACATATAGCAGAAACAATAATATACACATACATATACGTTATAGTAAGTTTAAACAAATTATAAGTAGAAAATAAGGATAAAATAAATTTACATTCTACATAAAAGTTTTTTTTATACAATTATATGAAACATTCATTATATCACTATATGAAGCTCGTCACATAATGAGCAAGGTCCATATAATAAAGAGGTTGAGCGCAGCACAAAACTCGCGCAGTTGATTTTATTTTGTGATGGATGTACTTGATTCTAAGCCAATACGATGCCGTTCACCAGTTACGTCACTGATAAGGTGAATAAAAATACACCCGGTGATATGACGTCTTTGGTGAATTCCTTTAAGCTGCGCGACCTTGGCCAAAACTTTTCCCGCATCATCTAACCTATTATATATATGGACCTTGCATAATGAGGTGGACCTTGGAATGAATATTTTTAGACGCGTCGTTCTTGTATGTTATTACTTTGAATAACTGAGGGTGTCTTAATGTCACATTAACATCATTATTATATTTTATTTGTGACAAGAAAGGCAAATCATCGATTTTATTACAGTACATAAATATTATTAAATGAATGTTGAAAAGCGTTATTATTTTTATAGTTCTTAGTTAATATAATTCATTCAATATAATGGCATAAATGTAGCACAATTTACGTAATTTATTCATTCAATGTGCAAGGAAAATAATTACTAATAATGACAGGTAACATGAATCCAGTATTTTACAATAGGTACACTTGAATTTGGAACAGGTAGTTATAAAACTACAATACCTCTTAATCTAACAAGTAAGTGAGTCACACTTTTATTGTTGCACAGTGTACCTGCATTAGGTATTATTGTAGTATAATAGTACGTGTTCTAGGTTATATGTCTACCTAACCTATTACATTGTTAGTATTATTATTATTTTTTTTTTTATTGCGTATTGACTGATAAAGGAACAACTGTTTTGAAGACGACTATAATTAATTTCGCTCATATCAGCTTCCATTTCGTCTTACTGCGCATGCGTAGTAGGAGAAACGGAAGCGGATGTGACCGAAACCGCTTATAGTCGGCCTCAAACCCGTTGTTCCTTTACTAGTCAATACATCTGTCAGTATGAAGATTTAATTTGGATATTTCTATTATTAAAAATGGCTGTTGTCCCTGCAATTTTCTTAGGTAGGCTTTTTGCTTCACACTCTACTGTACATTTATAAAATTTAATACTGCTTCGATCATCATCTCAAGATACAGTTAACAGAACAATATATTAAGCAAACTGGCGGTAGATTGTGAAGCAGAAAGCCTACTTACTAAACTTGCAGGCGTTCTCGCTATCCAATTTTATTTAAAAAAATATGTACGGTCATTGCAATAAAAAATGAAATTCTATTGGCATATTGGAATAACATGTAATAATAGATAGAGTTTTGCGTCAACTGAAATCTCCATCTGATTGCATTGAATGGCCATAAGCCGATACAATTTATTTACAATACAATATCATTTATTGCAATGATTGTACCAAATCTCAATCGGTGGAAAAAACAAAAATCATATTAAGGTGAGCATAGAGCGTCCTAACTTCCCATGCTATTTTTTCCCCAAATATAACCGATGAATAAATCGATTTGAATTTTATACAATGGTATTGAAGGCAATACAAACTTATGCTAAAATGTTTAAAAAAAAAAAAAAAAAAAAAAAGTTCACTTACATCTGAGATTAATCCTTATTAGAAAAAATATTGAGAGTTTGTAATTAAATGCCAATTTTACACGGGAAGTTTTAATGAAAGTGTTTGGCTTTCGTGTTACACCGTGTTATATAAGCAGTAAACTGACATTGAAAAGGAATTTGGCTCGACGAGAATCGAACCCTGATCTTTGGTTTCCCAGACCACTGCGTTAACCATTACGCTACCGAGACTCCTTCCTCTCCAACATCATTCACTGCTCATGACTACAGCTGACTATATATGAGCAGTGAATGATATTGGAGGGGGAAAGAGTCTCGGTAGCGTAATGGTTAACGCAGCGGTCTGGGAAACCAAAGACCCGGGTTCGATTCCCGGTCGAGCCAAATTCTTTTTCAATGTCAGTTTACTGCTTATATAACACGGTGTAACACGAAAGTCAAACACTTTCAGAAAAAAATATTACCGCATGCTCAATAAAGCAAAAGTTGTATTATTAAACTGCATTAATTAAAATATCTTTTTAATTATCAGTGTTGGCTACGTGGCGAGAACCATTCCCAGGCTGGATAGTCGTGAACCAAGGTGCCGCAGGTGTGATGGCAGGTGCCAGCAAAGGTGTCTTCAGAACTTCAGTTGTCAATGAAGAAAAGATTGCAGACTTCGTACCTTCAGATATTGTGGTCAACTTCTTACTAGCGGCTGCTTGGAGTTTGCTTCAGCCAAAGTAAGTCCATGATAACATTCACTTTAAGAAGGAACACCTGGTTTAGTTTTCAATAAGGAAGAATTAAAAAAAAGGGGTGATTTAATTTCATATTCTAAAAAAGTATATCGTCCTGAATCAGTTGATATTCGACTATCTAATATTTGAGTTCGTTTACTATTTTTAATTAATTTTTGAAAATCGTAAAATGACATCACAGACGTAATATGCATGTGGGCATAGGAAAAAATGGACACCTGCGATGACGTAATTTCGCGAATTTCAAAAATAAATTAAAAATACTTAATAAACTCAAAAATTAAAAATATACATATCCATCAATTCTCGATAATATACTCTTAAGAAGTATTGAGTGATCGTCATTTTTTCGTGGTTATGAGCAAACAAAAACAGGGATTTAGTGGTTAATATAATTATAATTTTTCAATCTAAATTAATACTTCTTCTTTTTCTTTCACAGTTCACTATCACTACAAATATATCACGTGACTTCCGGTTCCATCAACCCCATCACGTGGTCAAAGTATAGTGAATATGTTCTCAATGCATTCTTAAAATACCCAGGACAATTAATTCTGTGGTATCCAGCCTTCAAATGTCGTTCTCAACTTTGGAGAAATAAATTGACAAGTATCGTCTACCAACTTTGGCCCTCCTGCATTGTTGATATAATTGAGGCTCTCATCAACAAGAAACATAATAAGTACAAAACTGACAGGTAAAATAGGAGTTCTCTTGTGTTACTCTCTCTCTCTCTCTCTCTTTCTCTCTCTCTGCATATATATTATAAATGATTGATGATATAATTTATTTTAAACGAGCGCTTCCGTTTACATGTTCAGAATTTTTTTATACGTATACTGCCGTCACTTATAAAAAGCTTATTTGACGTACAAAAATTTGATTTTAATTATCATTCCTGTAAATAAAAAAACAACTCGATAAAAAAGTAATGTAATTTAAAAGCATGATTCTCTCTCTCTCTCTCTCTCTCTCTCTCTCTCTCTCTCTCTCTCTATGGTTTTCTGTCACTGTCACTCTATTAAAGCTTTTTTGGTCTTTAAGCCTTTCACGTTATTATTATTATTTTTTTTTACTTTCGCGCAAAGAAAAAAAAAAGACAAATATTCTTTTCATTTTATTTTCTTTAAAAACGATATATTATATAAAATTGAATAAAACAGAGAATAGCAAAGTACCAACTTTATCCTAAAATTCAGTTCAGTTGATAGGACTCATTGTCCTGACTGCACCTTTTGTTCAATAATCAATAATTTATTATGTATATTTCATCTATGCTGATAATTCGTTGTTTGAAAAATAAAGACTATTATTTATTTATTTAAATATTTCAGTCTTGCCGTAATACAGAAGAAATTTATCCGAGGCATGACCTACACCAATTACTTTAGTAAAAATCAATGGAAATTCCATATGGATAATTCTGAGAGTTTATCCAAACGTTTGGTATATGAAGATCAAGATACATTTAATACAAAAATTGGGGAGATAAACTGGTCTACGTATCTAGCTGATAACATCTTGGGTATCAGGAAATTTTATTTTAGGGACCCAATTGAAACTTTACCTCAGGCAAGAAGAAATCTTAAAATGTAAGTATAATTTTATGCCTTTAATATAAAATACATCGGTAACAGAGAAGCGACAACCTCATGTTTAAGGCAGACCTGCAATACATCTGTTTTGAAAGAACTGTTAAAAATACCCAAACTTTTAAGCTAAATAATTGGCTACCCACAAAATTGTAGCTTTCTCATTGGCTAAGAGTATTTCAAGTGTCTTTTAAGTTTGGGTACTTTTAGCCGGACTTTCAAAACGAATATATTGCAGGTCTGCCTAAAATATGGGGATGTCCTTTCTCTGTTAATAGGTTCTCTATCGGTGGTGAATTGCAGCGCCAATCAAAAACATGAGGGAAAGTAGCATAAATAATTACGTAATAATTATGCTATATAGCTGAATTTCAGTGACATTTGTTTATTACAAGACAATTTATGCTGTATTGCATAGTATAAATAATATATAGCATGAATAATATATTGTGTACACAGTAATTATTCTTGTTATGATTCTGCAACATTTATGCTATTTATGCTCTATAATAATATAAATGCAGCAGCAATAATTCCATAATTTATTCTTTGTGTGGAGTACCCATATAATTTTCTGCATTATGGAACCATCCTTTAAGAAAAAAAAAATCCTATATATCCATTTAAATAACATAGGGCTAACTATACGAAATATCGATAAAATGGGACACGTTTTATCGATATTTCATCTTTCTATCGCATTCCTCATTCTTATTTCTTAGTTGTCATCGTTAAAATTTTACTCGGGAGCTGTCCTTAAAAAAAAAAAAAAAAAAAAAAATCTTGCAAACTTGATTTAACCTGTTATAACAGCATCAATTAATGCTCTCAAAAATATTACTCAGTATTTTAAAACTGACAAAATGTCTTATTTTCCCATACCGGCCTATGTTATTCGCAGTGCTCACATATGTCATTAACTTTTATATGTATGCAACCATCTTATACACTTTTATGTTTTAAGCTATAATAAAATATTCGAAAAAACTTTTTCATCGGAGAAGAAAACACCTTTTTTTATTTTTATTTATTATTATTAATTTCTTTTACTATTGGATGTTATGAACATGAACGATGTGGGAATTAATATTTTCCCACCAATTGTCTATTCTTAAAATTTATTGTATATATAAGTACTAATATATAAAATTTTTATAATAATTCAAACGTGTTTCAGATTGAAATTTGTCCATTACTTCACGATGTTCCTTTTTGTCATTACAATGACCTTTGTGACGTCACTTCTCTTCAGTGACCCCTTGACCTTCACCTGTGCTTCATCTCTCCTTCTAGCTCTCTTCTTATACCTATGATATACTTTGTGCATGGTTCAGCTATATTGTATAATATAAATAAATATACTACCTTATATAAATATCAAATTTTACTTTTAAAAATAGCAAATTTTCTTTATAAAAAACCTTTTCACCAGTCTTGGGTACGATACCCAACATTTCTATAACGATACTATAATTTAGCCTCACACTATAACGATAACTATAAATCTTAGTTAGTGTGATTTTTGTATCGTAATTTAATATTTCAAATCACCCTTCATACTTTTTTTTTATTATTTTTTTTTGAGTATTTTTTAGTACACTACTTGTCTTATTTTTGAATTTTTTCTTATTTTTTGAGCAAAAAGTATCGTTATTGATGCGATTGTTATCGTCAATTTTTGTTAATCCAAAAACTTTTATAAAACTATTAATCTATAACATATCGATACCCAAATATCGTAATCATTATAGTATCGTGTATCGTCATCGTAAATACGATAATCGAACTCAAGACTTCCTTTTTCTGTTACCATCTTAGTAAATTAATATATAATTTTACTTCAAAAACCATTTTTGTAAAAGAATTTTTACATTGTTGTTTATATATAGGGATATAGGTATATAGGGATAGGGATAGGGATAGGGATAGGGATAGGGATAGGGATAGGGATAGGGATAGGGATAGGGATAGGGATAGGGATAGGGATAGGGATAGGGATAGGGATAGGGATAGGGATAAATATGTAGTAATTATATAATGCTAACTTATTTTTAGTACAATTTGTTCATTACAGCATAATCTATGCTCTATACTGGAAAATAGCTATGAAAAAAAAAAAGCATAAATATTATTTTCTACATTATAATTATTTATGTTGTTCTGGTTTAGCCATTATCTATGTTATAATCACACAATTGAAGCATAAATTAAGCAAATATAAGTTTTTAACGTGTATAAGAGAATTCTTAATTTCTGTTTTTATGGTTACATCAAATTTAATGAAAAAATGAACAAAGGGTAAAAATGTATCATTGAGGGAAGACAAAAAAAAATCACTTCAATAAAATATTAATTTTTGAAATTAAATGACAGTTACAAGGTTATTACAAGGACAAATCATTTCACAGATAAATCTTGATGTTTTTTTACAATCCATATCATCCCAGAGTATAGAGACACCTTGTTTTAAAATTTGACCACAGTCTGCAGTGACCCCGCTTGGTAAACTTGGACTCCATGCAATAGCAGGCCACGCAGCTTTTCCAATTCCAGCCCAGTAATATGTGCCTTCGTTACTTAAGTCGTTTAGTGAAGTCCAAAATCTTATTTGCTGATCGGTTGAGGCTGAAAAAAAAATCAAATTCAAAATTCTTTATTAATTTCTTTAATCCTATACACACAATACATAAAAATGCATCAGTCACAGTTATTGCTTAAACAACAACAACAACAACAACAAGCAATTAGAAATAATAGTCAACATATTCAAAACAATCGCATAAATTAAAAATAGATATATACAAAAACAATTTACTATTTTTTTTTTACCTTAAAAAAGACTAGTAAAGTAGCACTTTCTCTGTTTCTAAATAAGGAAATAATTTGAATCTGCATTGTTTTCAGGCTGAATTTAAGACATTTCACTCACACCCGCTTCCGTTTCTACGTACTACGCATGCGCAGTACTTTAAAACGGATGTAGATGTGAGCAAAACAGTTGCTATATTTTAATAGTGAGAAAGAATATGAATAATGCAGGCTAAAGCGAGATGGTTTGGTCAAGTAGTGAAGGAACCTGACTGGTAACTCTGTACTCCTCACCGAGCGCAGGATTTAGCTACTGCTATATAGTGCGTAGCGTGAAGTGTGAGACCACAACACGTCGCGAGTTTTTACATGCATTCCACGACGACGCACCGCAGTATTTGGGAGGTGCATCATTGAGGTGATATATATTGCACCTAACAACCTGCCTTGACGTTTCTACGGTTACTATAGACTGGCATGGTGAATGCAGGACTGTATTATATACATATATATATATATATATATATATATATATATATATATATATATATATATATATATATATATATATATATATATATAATGCATAAGTTTTTGAAGCATATATTATTTATACTCGTAGTTTGTTATATTATTATTTATATAATTAAAAAAATAAAAAATAAATAAAATGCTTGTTGCCGAGGTACAATTTTTTGCTCAACATAGACGTATAAATTAAAAATTTTAAGATATTGGTGTGATCGTACTGCAATATATTATATTATCACTTAAAAAAATAGCGCATTACTTCAGTTACGAATCCTAACTTATTTTTCGGAGATAAACAAAACTTTTGAGTTATTATAAGCAGCTAAAATAATGCATTTTAGCAAATAACTAACAATAGCTAATTTAACTTAATAGCAAAAATAAAATAATAAAAATAATAAAAAATAAAAAAACCTGAAAACAACTTTAGCTCATATTTTTAATAATTTGCTAAAATGTATTATTTTAGCTGCTCATAATAGCTGAAAAGCGTTTATCTCAAATAAGTTAGGATTCGTAACTGGAGAAATGAGTCTTGAGTGATTGATAGTAACTTTAAAATAACGAACTAATATTAAAACCCAACCCAAGCTCAACATTTCTTATATAATCTTACTTGTTAGAGAATTGATGTAATTCTTGATGAGAGTGTCCTCCGCCGCAGTCTCTAGGCTGACCAACTGCATGCCGTACTGCCTGCACATGTCCTGGGCTTGGAACCAGTTTTTCTATACACAATAACATACGTGTTAGATTTTCTGCTTCGTTACATTAGCTAACGATCTACTTCACTGTCATATTATATTATATATTTTTTTTATATTTCTAGGTAAATTAGAAGATGGGGACCAATGATGTAATATTAGAGAACTTTAATAGAGAAGTGACAACCTTATTATTATGCAGACCTGTAAAACATTTATTTTGAAAGTCCTACTTAAAGTACCCAAACTAAAATGACTCTCGAATTACTCTTAGCCAATGAGAAAGCTCCAATTATGTGGATAGCCAATCATTTGGCTTAAAAGTTTGGGCACTTTTAGCGGGTTTTTCAAAACAGATGTATTGCGAGTCTGCCTAAAACATGAGGTTGTCGCTTCTCTGTTAAGGTTCTCTATGTAATATAAATTACTATCTCTCTAACCTCACCACAAAATTAGAGAAAAAAATTATTGTAATACAGCAGAGGCAATCTATTTTACAATTTCTAAGTCACAATTCATGAGGTTACAATTAAAGGCGTATAACTTGAACAAAAAAGTTGTGTAATATCCTAACAAACCTGAAAATCAACGTTGATTTGGCTGGAGTCATTGATTTCTAATTTATTTTCCATTCACAAAATGCCACTGGCGGGTCACTGACGTCACAGCTCGCTCACAGCGTGCGCGTAAACCAGGCGAGCTGTGACGTCAGTGACAGCCAGTGCCATTTTGTGAATGGAAAATAAATTATATATCAATGACTCCAGCCAAATCAACGTTGATTTTCAGGTTTGTTAGAATGTTATACACAACTTTTTAGTTCAAGGTGTTCTACGCCTTTAATAGAACTTGCTTATTTAGGACTCTCTCTCTCTCTCTCTCTCTCTCTCTCTCTCTCTCTCTCTCTCTCTCTCTCTATATATATATATATATATATATATATATATATATATATATATAATATATATTATATATATATATATATATATATATATATATATATATATATATATATATATATATATATATATATATATATATATATATATTTATATATATATATATATATATATATATATATATATATATATATATATATATATATATATATATATATATATATATATATATATATATATATATATATATATATATATATATATATATATATGCTAAAGAGAATTAATATAGATGATATTAAGATATCTAAGATGGTTTCATTTTATGATTTATAATTATTTAATTTTTTCAATGTATACTATCACTATGTAATATGTATGCATGTGTATAAGGCAAATAAATACGTAAATAAAAAAAAATGAATTAAATAAATAAAGAGAAAAAAATTAATAAAGTAGCCTGGAAACGTGATATCCGCATGACGCATATAGCAAAATTTAAGAAATAATATTTAGCAAGTAAATAAAAATATACAATATATATTATATTCATTACCCCAGGGTTGGTTGTGCTAATTGCAGGTGAAAAATAGTAGAGGTTTCCGTCCAATCGCACCATGTTTTGTAATATAGGTGCAACTGAAATGAAAAGTAGTTAATGTTTTTAATTACATGACTTATATGTTTGCCTTTGTTATAAATATAGTAATCACATGATTAAAATAAGATATAAGGATAAATTAAATGAAAGAATACAAAATTAAATATTATTATACCTTTTTCATTACATAATGCTTCGAAGACATCAGCCTGAAATTTATATATTTTGTAAGCAAAGTAATTTTGAAAATAATTTACAATTTTGATGATATGTATTAATCCCTCCCTTTTTTTTAATTATTTTTTCATAAGTAACTGTCAATTTTTACATAAAGATAATATATATATATTTTTTTTATTATTGTAATGTCATTGACGTTTATTTGAAAAAAAAAAAAAAAAACAAACATATATTACGTTAATTATTTTAAAAACCCTGTAAAAGTTATTTTGACTTTCAAAATTCAATTATTCTTAAGAATATTATTACTAAAATACTAAAAGTTGTATAAATGTAATTTACAAGTTTACAACCTTTCAAAACAAAGTTATTAAACATATAAAAAATAATTTCGTAACGCTATTAACTAAGGGTTGACGAATCCCCCACCCCCACCCCCATCCCCAACATCCCCCCAACTTCCCACCAACATAGCCCCACCCCACCCCACCCCACCCCACCTCACCCCACCCCACCCCACCCCACCCCACCCCACCCCACCCCACCCCACCCCACCCCACCCCACCCCACCCCACCCCACCCCACCCCACCCCACCCCACTTTTTTTTTGCATTATACCTTTTTTGAATCTTTGAAATATAGAAAAAATATTGTAAAGTATAAATACAGTGTATAGAAAAACTAGGATAAAAAAAATGAACAAATAATAGTTTGGTTTTTAAAATATTAAAACATTTCACTAAATATTTACTTTAACGGAATATATTAAATGAAATGTAAAACAATTTATTGCATTTACCTTGCAGCAGGTTGGAGTTTCAGTTTGATAACCGTAGTAATAATAACCGTCGTACATGATATCTTTTTCATCTTGAGTTTTACTTAAATTCTGTACGGAGGCAGGGCCATCTTTCAATGTAAATATCTAAAAGTAAAATGTAAGAAAAAGGTTTAAATATTGATAATATCACAGCAAATAACAAATTGAGTAAAAATAAATTTGTTTTTGTGAATGCTATAATTTTTTTTTAGGCAGAACAATTTTTGTTGAGGATTTTTGGAACAATTGATGTATTTTTTTAATTGTCAAAAAAAAAAAAAAAAAAAAAAAAAAACTAACGTCAAAAAAAGGGGGGGGGAGGATTGTCATCAATTATTGTTTACTTTTTCTATCCACATAACATTTTGTTGTTTCATAAGACGGCCGATCTAATTCCAATTTTTTATGATACCAGAGGCTATACTTAAAGTAATAGACTAGAGAAAAACATAAGCATTTATATCACAAAACACTTCATGGGATTTACATAAATAACTTATAAGCTTGTCTCAAAACCAGCCCCGTAGCAGTGATCAGAAAATTCGATTTATGCAACCCGCACAACATTTTCATACTAATTTTTGCATGTTTCTGACGTCATAAACATAAATAATCACTTAAATTGCATAATTTACAGTATTTTCACGCTCTAGCTCTCGTGGGGCTACATTAACATTCTGGTAAAAATTGACATCACTTTTGAAGATCTCATTTCGTGTTTACTTATTAAGTAAACACATATTTATGTTATTTTATGTGGTCTATGGCTTTAACACAATTTTTTCAGAGGGTTCAAGTCAAACTTCTTTTATTCATTGTCAATAGAAACAATATGTATTCTTTTAGTATATTGCCTCAAAATAAGACAATTAAGAAATAATTTTCAATTTAATATTTATTAATATGTACAGCTCTGACCAAAAGTTCCCGAACGGGGCAGCGGCGGCCGCAGCGTTTTCCCATAAAGATATCATAGTGTTGTTGCAGGTTGCCTATACAAATCGTTCTCAAACTTTTGGCCAGAGCTGTACAACTACATTGAACAATAATAAATGTTCAATAAAAAATTTAAAAAAAAAAAATAATAATTATATATACAATCATTTCAAAATATTTACCTCTGGTACGATAGGCTTAGCCAAGAACAAAATACCACAAATCTAAAACATAAAGATGAATAAGAATTTATTTATGTTAAATAATATTAATAAATAAAAATAAAAAATAAAAATAAAAATAAAAAAACAAGTTGTGTTTCTAAAAAATTGTTATTGTTGGTTATTCTTATTATATTTTAAATATCCTCTATCATCATATCACTAATTATAACAATTAAAGACAAAACCCTTAACTTCAAAACTATAGAGAATATCTCACTTATTCAGGACCAAGACATTCACAAGATAAGTAAGGGTCGTTACTTTCAGGAATGAAAAGGATAATTTTTTAATTTATGTTTTTTTTTTTTTTTTTTTTTTTTCATTGCCTGGGCTTTTTTTGTTAAATCCTATTTTGTTTTTTTAAATATTAAAATACATTATAATATTAAATAAAATTAGTAAACTATTAACTATTTTTATAATTTATAAAAAATCTGAAATACTTGAAATAATTCAACATAAAAAGAATAACATTTATCTAAATTTTTACTTTTATTTTCATTAAAATTTTGTCTCTTAATAAAACTAAGAGCTTTATTTTAAAGACTGACCTAAAACATGATTATTACTAGCTTTATAGTTCTGCATTTAAAATATAATAATCTAGTGTTATTTTATTTAATAAAATATTTCTAATTCATATTTACCAGCAAAATTTTGGTCGACATTGTTTCAACTTATATCGACTTCAAAATGACACGCCAACATAACATGGTACCAATTTTATTAAACTGACTTTAGAATACAAATGATTCAACTCTGATTATTTATGCATACAAATATCGACCATGAGTGCTGATAAGTTATGACCGAAAAAAGTTTCAAACATATTAAAAATCATTTATTTCAGTTATAAAAAGTTATTTCATTTTGTAATAATTTTATATATATATATATATATATATATTTGTAATACCATGCATTTAACTTTCTTTTTGATAACAATAAGTATTTTTGATTTACAAATTTTGTATTGCAAAATAATAATAAAAAAGAAAAAAAAAAACTAAATTGAAAAGCAGTAATTTTTTAACATTATATTATATATCTTTCTTTCAGTCATTTAATTAACAAATACAATTAATAATTAATTAAATATTCAGTTAAAAAAAACAAACATTCATATAATTTTTTATGATATTTTGAGAAATCTTTAAACTATCAATGATTTGATTGATTGATTGATTGATTGATTGATTGATTGATTGATTGATTGATTGATTGATTGATTGATTGATTGATTGATTGATTGATTGATTGATTGATTGATTGATTGATTGATTGACTGATTGACTGATTGATTGATTGATTAATCGATTGATTGATTGATTGAGTATTTCAAATCAAATCCTACTCTGATATATTTTTTTGCGATATTTTTCTTAAAAATTAAATTTTAATATATTCCCCTAAAGTTAGAATTAGAATTATACTTTATAAAACTTAAAACTATTGACAGAATTGATTTTTATCAATAATTGGATATACTTTTGGATTTTAAAAATGTTTAAGAAAATGAAGCAGCAAAAAAAAAAAAAAAAAAAAGTAAAGTAAAGTAAAGTAAAGAAAATATTGTACTTTCTGAAAAGATTTTATATAAAATTCTTAGAGCTTAATTTTGCAATTAACAATGACATTGAAGGAAGGTCAAATTATATATTAATAATAATAATAATCTTATCATATTTCACACCTCAATAAACACACTTTCACGCTCTGGTTGTTTTTAATTTTTATAAAATTTAAGTTGCTTATTTTTATCAATCGAGGGGAAAAAAATCTGTTCTTTTATGTCTCTACCAATTCTATAGATTTTTTTTCATACTTTACTGATATTTTTAATGGAATACAATATTATAAATAATGAAATTGATACGTAAATAAAATATTGATTTTAAGATTTGTTTTGTAGAGATTTTTGTTCTTGGTTGGTATTCAAAGTGAGGAATTACATTTTTTTGATTGACCTAGGTAGCAACATTGTCCGTACACATTACAACAAGCATTGGTCTTATCAAACTGACATGGAAATTAAGGCGTGAAATCAGCTACTAAAAAATGATTTTACTAAAAAATTGTAGAGAAAGAAAAATCTGAAATTTTGCACAGTGATACATTAGGATAAGATAAGATATCATCAAAAATGTAAAAATTTTGGTAGGTCACCATGCTACACTTCTCCCAATACTACTTTGAGCGGATGCATTGTAATTAACTATGTAAAGTCAACTGTGATTGGCTAGTAGGTTTATATCACGCTCTCTGATTGGTTTAGCACCGCGGATACAGCTTTTGGCGGGAACGGTCTTGTGTTGGCCAGAGTGTAGATTTTAAATTATAATTTTTTGAAATTTTAGTCTCATTAGAGCCCATGTTAACTTCAATGATTATTTTTTCTCTTATCTGATGGTCATGAGTTCTAAAACCTTTATCATAGGTAGCTGTTACTATTAACTTTCAAATGGCATCATAATGTTTGGAAGTTTTCTTAATAGGTTGTGAGATGCAAGCCATTAAACAACCCCTAAACATTAATAAAATTAAAACATTAATTATTATTGCAATTTTTCTAACTTAACATAAAAATTAATTGACTTGAAATTTCTAGAAAATTCTTTTTTACTGTTCTTCATTTAACTTCATTTTACATTATTTTTTTTCAAAAAGGGGACTTTTAAATTATGCAAGATAATTAAATTTTATTTTTTATTATATATTTTGCAATTGATATTGTCGCTGTAGATAAATATTTTTATAACATTGAATAACAATTTTAATCAAACAATATTTTATGATACTGATATTTAAAATATAAGAAAATGTCAAAATATGAGCCTGATAATTAAGGGGGAAAGGCAAGATAATTGTATTCCAATAGAAGGCTATATATAAAAACATAGTATATAAAGTAAGTTTAGTTTTCACAAGCTGCTTCTTATGTGACCATGGGTCAAACATCAATAGTAAGTTACGTGTTTTAAAGTTATTTTTAGACATGGTCAAGAGACTATAAGAACTTAAAGGGCTCCTGGCGTAAAAAAATCAAATCAAAAACGTAAAAATCATGAGATATATGGGACAATTAATCATACACTTATTATATCCTTCAACCCTTCGCAAACTGGGGTTGAAAAACTGTAAAGTAGGCAACGTTAGGAATTCATGGCGTCATCAATTCCGGGTCTACAATAGAAATTGTAGCCTGGTTTGCCTACTTTACAAGTTTTCTTCCTAGTTCTGAAGGGTTAAGGCACAAAATATGTGTATTTATAATAGTCGTATCTCATGATTTATCATTGAGAGTATTTGTTTTTAAGGCCAGGGGTTCTTTAATTTTTCAATCTACGTATAATAATGTAAGTTTCTTATAATGTGTAAGAACTTCTTAATCTCGTCTTACTATTGATAATTATATAAAGGAATATACCAGAGCAAAACATAAGCACTTATATCACAAAACACTTGATGGGATTTACATACATAACTTAAGTTTGTCTCAAAACCCAACAGTAGCCCCAGAAATTTCAGAAATTCCAGTAGATCAGAAATATCAATTTATACAGCCCGCACAACATTTTCATACTAATTTTTGCATGTTTCTGACGTCATAAACATGAATTTTCACGCAAATTGCATACTTTACGGGTTTTTCACGCTCTCTCGTGGGGCTACATTAACATTCTGGTAAAAATTATCATCAGTTTTGAAGATCCCATTTCGTGTTTATTCATTGAAAAGCACATGCTGTTTTATGTGGTCTACGGTTTTAATCGAAGTTTGTCCTATGCTCAGCAATGTTATTCACTACTCCAGTATAGCCTCCCCAAGTGCATTAAATATGACGTCATGCGTATACACCCTATAAAATAATATATACACAGGCATGTATTAATGAGATATTAATTATTTTTCAGATATTAGTGATAGTAGTTTTAACTCTACTAACATCACAGGTAAGTGCATACAATTATAATTTAAGTTATTTAACAACTTAAACATTTATAATAAAATTAAAGTAAACGTTATTAATAAATTATTTTTATAGGTGACTTCTCGTATTACTAGGCCTTCAAGAAATGAAATAAAAGTTATCACTACACCTCCAACTCCTCAGAGAAATGAAACTAAAGTTATTATTACTAGGCCTCCAAGAATTGAAACGGAAGAGTATGTTACGTAATATTTATAATAAAGTTAGAGACATTGGTAAAAATATCACGTTTTTATTGTGACGACAAAAGTAAACTAGCTTTCTGATTGGCTAGAGGGTTGCCACTAGCCAATCAGAGAGCTAGTTTACTGTCGATGTTACAATAAAAACGCAATATTTTTACCACTGTCTCTAACTTTTAATATGCAATTTTGAAAAAAATAAAATAATAATAATCATAAAAAAAAAATAATAAAAAAATCTCTGCAAGCCTTTTTTTTTTTTTTTTTTTTTTTTTTTGCTCTGAAAAATATTAATAATACAATACTTATAACAAAAAAATATATACGTAATACACACCTCTAAAAAAAAAAGTTGCATACATATAAACCAGGAAAATTTAAGTTTACAAAATCGCCCATAGTCATTGCCCATTTCAAATCGAATTTTTTGGTTAAATATACGATTATTTAAGAAATTTTGAACAATCATAATATCTTGCAGGTATATTTTCTGTATATTAATTTGAGGTATTCTAACGCTAAATTAATGAATGTAATACATTCTATGCATTATTTTTGTGCATGCACCTTGCACACACCTACTTAAATAATGAGCCTTCATTGAATTATATAGTCTGTGGTATATTGTGATTTTATTTTCTTCTAAATTTTAAGTAAATCTTATATAGGTTGGACAACATATTCGACGAATTATTAAAAATCTCTCGGATGGTAGATGCACAGGTGCCTCCCTATGACCCCTCTAAACCACCTGCAGATCTTAACCCAGTGCCACCTGAACAACAAGAACCTGGAGTACCAATACTTCCTCCAGCACTTAATGATAATAAGCCACTTCCTGAGCCTGAAATGCTTCAGAAACCTCCTTATTATTATCCTAGATATGATGAGAAGTGGAAGAAATGTTGTAAGGTAAGAATTTTTGAAGTTCTGCTCACGTGGTGAGATTATTATATGATATTATTATTATGAGTTCTTTTCTTTCTTTCTTCTGTAACCCCAACACCGGGGAATCCTACTTGATTCAAGGTGAAGGTGAGAATAACCCAGTACCAAATGTCTGATAGAAACTGTATTATTATTTATTATTATTATTGATGTGAGAGGCTAATACGCATGCACCGCCGGGTAAACCCAGTAGCCAAGATTCATTTAAGATGTCATCACTCAGATTTGTTGCAATTTAACTTCTTATAGTTCGTTCTATAAACTACACACAACTCTTGAGCCAGCTTCGAACATTTTCTTTTGCTAAAAACATCTGATCATGACGTCAGTACCTGTTTACTACGCTTATGGTTGATCATTGTTATTTCTTCGTCTGGAACTTTGAACCTGATAAAAATGAACGAAACTTCACAAAAAAAAAAGTTCCATACTCAACATGCGACTCACTTTTATCGACTCAAAAAACAAGATCAACCAATAATGTGTCTTATTTTGTTGGTCAGCCAATCACTGTTAATGAGATTCACTATACTTTACAGAAACAAACTCTTGATTCTTGAGTAAAAGAACTCAATCATATAGGGCCATAAGCCATAAGTTAAATAGTAACCTCTAGCTAAACCTTATACATATAGTTTTATTATTATTATTATTTTTAATTAATTGATGCAACAATAAAAATAACAACTCAAATACAGTAATACAGTTTAACTGTAATTAATTAGTTATATTGTTGAAACTTATGGGAAAATTTTTTTTTTTTTTCTTTTCAAAATTCTATACAGAAAACAAATTAACTGTTTATGGTTGCATTTTCTAATTTGTAAAATTAAAATTAGCTAAAAATTTATTACAAATTCATTTTTTGTTTCATGAATTTTAATTTTTTTTTTTTAGCTTGAAAAAGCAAAGGAATGCTGCATGGAAAAAGGTAATTATTACAATATTTTGAATATTTATAATTATTAATATTTTTAATTATTATTTTTGCTTTATAAATTTAGCAAAAGATTTACGCTTGCATAATCTCGGAACTGGAATGTATTATTTCCATAACGATATGAGTACGGCGGTAAGTAATATAGTATAGTGACAATAATTGTAAACAGTGCTGTAAAATAACTTTATAAACCTTTGTGAACATTTTTTATATTTCAGAAAAACTGGTACGATGCTTTACATTTCTGTAGAGAGCACGGCATGGAGTTAGTTTCAATTGAAACTGCTGCAGAGAACAATATAATCAACGCATACGCTGGATGGTTCTTATGTAAATCAATCAATCAATCAATCAATCAATCAATCAATCAATCAATCAATCAATCAATCAATCAATCAATCAATCAATCAATCAATCAATCAATCAATCAATCAATGAATCAATCAATTAATCAATCAATCAAACTTTGAATGCATTCAAATTTTCTTACAATAGTTAATAGAAATATTTATTAAATTTTTATTTACATTTTTCATTTTTATTAATTATGAGATGCTGATTTTTTAATTTTATTACTTCAAAAGGTTAAAAATGTTTTTCTACTTTCTAGCTACGCAAGCTGACTTTTACTCGTTCTATTGGACGTCCTTGAATGACCTTGGCCTGGAGGGTACCTATACTTGGGCAGGTACTGGACTTCTCGCGTCATATTTCTCATGGCACGCTGGAGCACCTAACGGTTTTACCTCTGAAAACTGCGGAGAAATATGGCAAAATCCAGTTGGAACTATTTTATGGAACGATAGAAGCTGTTTACAATGGAAAGGAAGATTTATTTGTGAAATGTCTAAAATTTGTTATGATGTTATAAATGCATCTTATGAATAAAGTTTTTGAATTGTGCTTGAGAAAATTTTATTTTATACTTACTTAAATACTGTGGTAATAAACGTATAACACTTTAATGTTCGTAATTATAATTGCTAATGCTGTTCGTAAGCCCTGTTTTCTGCTACTAAAATAAAGATTAACATTGTTATGCACATTTTTTTGTGCAAGAAAGCAGGGTTTACGAACAACACTACAAAAAACAGGCACAAACACTACAAAACACTACAAAAAACAGGCAAAAAGTCTGTGGACTCCAACTTCAAAAAATTATACCTCGTTAAATAAACTATGCATTAAAAAAATAAAAACATATTCTGACTCCTTGGTATGTTGGCTGCAAATATAATGTTTTAGTTTTGTCTTGCACGTTACGGTTCATTGGCAACGGCGTGATATATGACGTAACCTTCCAAAATTACGCATAAAAAGTAGTGTATCTTGCTCAAAAATTATCTAAAAAAATCTGAAATTCTGTACAAGTGTGTATGTCAATATCTTACGTGCATACAGTTAATTTCAAAATTTTTAATTAATAATTAGTCATTTAATGAAACAATTAACATGCACCACTTCGGCGTACGCCTGCAAAGCAGCCAGTTAGTTTTAAATCATGTGACTTACATACACTTATACATTGATATGTCTATTTTTCATAAAACAAACTCAAATTATAAAATTAAAAATATTGAAATTTATAATTTGACAAAATCAGAGCAATGCAAATGAGTATGTATGAGTATGTATACTTGTAATTAAATTAAATCGTACATGAAATAGTCTATATTAAAAAACTTAAAGAAGGAAACAGTGCATTTGATAAATTAAATAAATATTAAATTAAATTCATATTTTTTCAGTATATTTACTAATTTATAGTAAAGTTAACAAAAACAGACTAAAAAGTTGCGAATAAATGTATTTTTATTATTTAAATAACAGTTACAAGGTCATTACAAGGACAAATCATTTCACAGATAAATCTCGTAGGTCTTTTACAATCCATATCATCCCAGAGTACTGATGAGGCTCCTTGTTGCACAATCTGACCACAGTCTGCGGTGGCTCCACTTGGTGCACTGGAACTCCAGACCGTCGGGGTCCACGCAGGTTCTCCACTTCCAGCCCAGAAGAAACTACCCTCATTACTTAGGTCATTAAGTGAAGTCCAAAAACTGCCTTCCTTCATATTGTTTGAAGCTGGAAAAATTAGCAGTGTTGGTTACTGGCTTATCATGCTAGCTAATAATGTAGGTTGCATAGAAAAGAGCTCACTTTAGTCATTTTTACTATAACTTTATTATTTTCAGTATATGTATTGCAAAAGCAGAAATCACCAAACTGATGTTTTATAAAAAAAAAAAAAATAATAAATAATAATAAAAAAAAAATTCAAAAAAAAATAAATAAATAAACTCCTATACTCTAACATTTGTGACGTCATTCACGTCCATATTTCATATCGTTATATCAACGCCTAGTGATGTCTGTGTCATAGCCGTAAATTCTACACAATACTCATAGAAAATTGCAAAGCTGTATTCAAGGTTAATATTTAACGATTTCTTTCTTTTTAATTAATCAAATGATAAAAAGTAACCTCTGTAATTGATTTCCAATGAAATATCGTGAATATTTAATATATATATCTTACTAAGCAAGGTAGTGACGTGTGCCTTCACCAGGGCATCTTCCTCCGCAGTCTCTAGGCTGACCAACTGCATACCGTATTGCCTGCACATGTCCTGAGCTTGGTACCAGTTTTTCTATACAATATAAGTTTCTTATTTACTGAATTTCATTGTAATCATTTTGCAGAAAAACATTGGATAATTAAAAATAGTAAATAATACCTATAAAAATACAAAAAAAAAAAATAATAAATAAATAAATAAATTATTAACTTACTCCAGGATTAAAATTGCTAATAGGAGGTGAGAAATAGTAGATATTATCTCCTAATCGTACCATGTTTTGTAATATAGGTGTTACTGAAATTATAAAAATATCACATTTATTTATGCTTCTAATTAAAAATTAAAAAAATAATAAATACCTTTTTCATTGCATAATGCTTCAAAAACATCAGCCTGGAATAAATAAATACACATTTAGCATAAATAAATATAAATAAATAAACACATTGATATTTTACTAAATCAATCAATCAATCAATCAATCAATCAATCAATCAATCAATCAATCAATCAATCAATCAATCAATCAATCAATCAATCAATCAATATCTCTGTCTATTATACAATCAATTGATCAATCAATAATTTACCTTACAACAGCTTGGTGTCTCGTATTTATAACCATTGTAATAGTAATCATCATAGATAATCATCTTTTCGTTTGCATTTTTAGGTTGACTTAAATTCTGTACAGCTGCAGGGCCATCTTTTAAAGTAAATATCTAAAGCAAAATTAAAAAAAAAAAAATTAAATCTGAAAATTTTTATGCGGTTCACAATACTATAGAACGTAAAATTATAATAAAATTGTATTTATTTTTATATCTGTATCAAAAATAAACATAATAAATGTGTTTATAAACATAATCTTACCTCTGATGCAATAGGTCGGGCTAGGAAAAATATCCCACAAATCTGAAACCAAAATAGTTGTTAAAATAGCAGGTCTACAATAGAAATTATAAAACTTTACTTTACAAGTTTTCTAATCACTTTATGAATATATTAAGAGTATGAGTCTTATATTTGAGTTAAAATGAGAGAAAAATGTATATAAGGCGTCTATGTACAATTCTCCCAATACTAGTTCGAGCGGATACAGTGTAATTAACAATGTAACGTCAACTGTGATTGGCTAGTAGGTTTATAACACACTCTCTGATTGGTTTAGCACCGCGTATACAGCTTTTAGCAGGAACGCACCTTGTTTTGGCCAGAGTGTATTTATATAAAAGTCGACACCATGTTGTATCACTAAATAAGTAAATAGCATAAGCTGGCATGGGAAAATAACACATCTTGCCAGATCAAAAATACCTATTGTGTTAGCAGCTTTAATTATAGATATGCATATAATAATAAAAATAATAATATTAACAACTACAAACAAATTAACTAATTTTCCAAAATAAGAATAAATAATAATAAAACTTTCAGAAACCTATATAGTTTATCCTATGCTGAGCAAAGCTATTTATCGCTACAGTTATGGCGTTGAAGCACAATCAGTATTACTGATACACCATATATGCATCTGACTCTAGAATTTTATATTTATATTTTTATGAAATAAAACTCTTTGAAACTGGCTCATCTTGTGATTTATCATTGCGAGGATTTTTCTTTCTTGAATCTATAAGAGCCAAGATCCCTTATATAAAAAAGTTGGGATAATAATACAAATTGATAACAATGATAACGATTACTTGGCATAGATTTACATTATTGAATGCATGGGCAGAGAGAGAGAGAAAGAGAGAGAGAGAGAGAGAGAGAGAGAGAGAGAGAGAGAGAGAGAGAGAGAGAGAGAGAGAGAGAGAGAGAGAGAGAGAGAGAGAGAGAGAGAGAACAAAAATAAAAAACAAAGAGAAGCATGATAGATAATAGATATAAAGGAGAAAAATACAATAAATAAAATTAAAAAAAAAAATAAATAAATAACATAAAAATTAATTTAAACTATAACAAATAATAATTTACCAGTAAATATTTGGTCGACATTTTCTCAACTTGTTATCGAGTACGAATGACACGCTAACATAACCCAGGTAACAGTTTTATGTATCTGACTTTAGAATACAAATGGTTTATATATAATTTATTATGTTTACAAATATTGACCATCAGTACTGATAAATTATGACTGCTAATTGGTTAAAATATTAAAACAAAAATATTGCTCGATGACTGAAAATGATTTTATTGGCTATATAATAAAATCGTCCATGCCATGGTCATCTCTCTTTCCAGAGACAGCTTCAGCATACGTGTAAGAATGCTTGATGATGGAATGCACGATATATTCATTCATAATATATTCATTCTGAAACTAATTAAAAATACTGAATGAACTGAAAAATTAGAAACTCGCATTTCTATCGATTCAAAACAATAGTTCGTTCTGTACACTACATACAAATATGGAGCCCGCAGCAGCTTCGATATTTTTCCTTTTTGTTAAGAACACCTGATCACGACGTCACTACACTTCTCCCAATACTATTTCAAGCGGATACAGTGTTATATTTACAATGTAAAATCAACTGTGATTGGCTAGTAGATTTATAACACGCTCTCTGATTGGTTTAGCACTGCGGGTACAGCTTTTGGCGGGTACGACCCCTTGTTTTGGCCAGAGTACCTGTTTGTATGAATGGTTGATCATTGTTATTTCTTTGTTTAGACTTTTAGACTTGGTAAGAATAAACAGTACTTTAAGAAAAAAAATCCATGCCCAACAGCGACTCATTTTTAGCGGCTCATATAAAGCAAGATCAACCATAATGAATGTTTTTTTTTTTTTTTTTTTTTTTTTTTTTTTTGAGCAGCCAAATATTGTTAAAGATTGTCACTATATTTTGCAGAACAAAATATAGTTCTCTGTTATAATATGCATTGAAATTACCCCCCTAAAATGTTTAATTCTTCCATAGTCTTGAAACCTATAAATAATTGAGCAGAAAACATTTTTAATGATTCAATAAAATATCAAATTGAACTTTAAACAATTTTGTTTTATTTTGTTTCCTTTCTTTTCCTTTTCGTTTTCCTTTTTTTTTTTTTTTTTTTTTTTTTGCTAAAAAAGTTATTGAGCATAAATTACAAAATACACTCGTATATATGTCAGCATCAAAACCCGAAATTGACCCAAACTAGGTAATTTTGCTCATTTCGGCTTTTGGTTCGTCACTTTTTGCCAAAACCCGGAATGCCACTTTATTTCGGCTTTTGGTCACGAAATTTTGATCCATACTAGTTTTGAGCATTTTGCAAAAAGCAAAACCCGGTGTAAACATTTATATCTAGTTTTGGTCTTTGAATTTTGACCAGAACTAGTTGTGGTCAAAATAGAAAAATCAAAACCCGAAAAATGAACATTTCTCAACTCAGAATTTTATGCAATGATAAAAGACTATGATTATATTATAAATGCACGATGTTTTGGTATTATAATTGAGGTGTTGAAACAATATATTTTATTATTTTACTTGAAATGCAAAATATATGGCCTGAAAGATTAATTTGATTAGAATGCGCTGACCATAATCTCTAAATCTTATGGCTATAGATACGGAATATAAATTGAGACAATACGAAAAATAAACTTACTGTTTGACCTAGCAATGGACCACTTGCAATGAGCGTACTTTTTAAATTAATTTGAAATTTTCTTAATGCATTTCTTACAAAAAAAAAAAAAAAAAAAATCATTTTCCCTTTTTGCAACAATTACAAACATTTTATTGCAAGTGGTCCATTCAGTAATGGTAGTAATAGAGTATATTATTATTATTTTAAGGGGCTACTTACGATTAAATGTAAATTAAGAGCTAATCCATTAAACCACCAACCAAATGTTCACTTATAATTTGCGCACCAACAATATACGTGTGTTGTGAACTTTTTAAATTCAAACACTTTCTTATCCTCTTTCTAACGAATATTATGCAGTTATAAACCATGTTTTCAGCACAGAGACAAACAGTCAACTGAATATACGCACAAGAAATATTTTAAAATAAATCGTTATCACTGGATAAAGTAAGGTGGACTTGAACTTTGAACCAATATGAGGGAAATTAGTCATAAGTCATAATAATATCACTCTTATTATTGTAAATTAAAATAACTATTTTTACTTTTTATATTTAACGGGTCGTGATCTCTCTCTCTCTCTCTCTCTCTCTCTCTCTCTCTCTCTCTCTCTCTCTCTCTCTCTCATTCTTATATCAAATAATTGAGTTGAGAAATGTTCATTTTTCGGGTTTTGATTTTTCTATTTTGACCACAACTAGTTCTGGTTAAAATTCAAAGACCAAAAGTAGATGTAAATGTTTACACCGGGTTTTGCTTTTTGCGAAATGCTCAAAACTAGTATGGATCAAAATTTCGTGACCAAAAGCCGAAATAAACTGGCATTCCGGGTTTTGGCAAAAAGCGACGAACCAAAAGCCGAAATGAGCAAAAATACCTAGTTTGGGTCAATTTCGGGTTTTGATGCTAACATATATAAAAAAATCATAAATTATTATTTAGCTATTTTTACTGGCACAAGTAAAAATACAAACAAAAAATGCTTAAAATATTGTGCTGATTATACGCTTTTTTCAAATGTGTTGAAATATATTTACGGACAGAATTCTCGAAGTTTCTTTCGTAACTTTAAATTGACTTTTTAATTTCTTGTCAATTGAAAAAAAAAAAAAATCTTTTCACTTCATTTGACATATTTTTACGCTCCGATTGTTTTATATATATTTTTATATTTTTTTTTTTTAATTTGTACAATTTTTATTGTATTTTAGTTTTTATATATAACTTTAATTGCAAGATAAACATAGTACGTATATTTCATAAAAAGACAAAGGGAGACAAAAACGTGATGCGTAAAAGAATAGACCAGAAAAGAACACTATCACAAAACACTTGATGGGATTTATAGAAATAACATAAGTTTGTCTCAAAACCCAACTGTAGCTTTGTAGCAGTGATCAGAAAATTCAATTTATGCAACCCGCACCACATTTTCATACTAATTTTTGCATGTTTCTGAAGTCATAAACATGAATTTTCACGCAAATTGCATACTTTACAGTTTTTTCACGCTCTCTCGTGGGGTTACATTAACATTCTGGTACACATTGTCAACGGTTTTGAAGATCCCATTTCGTGTTTATTCATTAAAAAGCACATGTTGTTTTATGTGGTCTATGGCTTTAACAATACGCGAGGAATTAATATGCATTTTTTTAATCCTCTCATTTTATTTGTGCTAAAATTATTATTATTGCTACAATATATTTTTTCTTAACAGTCATTAATTAGATTTTACCCTAAAAAGTATTTACTTTATGTATTTTCTGATAAAAGATTAATTTTATTTTACATTTATGTATTAGTTTTTCGTTTCGTTTTGGAACATACTGGAAGTACTCTAACTATTAATTGATTGTGACAAAATATTTACATATATGTGATGTGATAATTTTATTGCATGTTTGTAGGAATTGCAAACAATACATTAAAATTGTTTACAAAAAAAATAAAAAAATAAATCAAAATATACTTTTTTTTTCGCAGGACACGCAATTATCAAGCAAAATATTTATACAAATGTTTACAATTTTTTTTTGAAGGTGACCTTTTCTTATTAATAAATAATAATTAACATCAATAATTTTTTATTTAAAAAAAAAAAAAAAAGATAATATTTTTTGTTACTTTAATATTCAATGAATGGAACGAAAATATTAATCAGACTATTTTTTTTTCTGCACAAAACTGATACTTTCATACAAAATTTTGAAAACTAAGCCTTCTGTTTAGTGAATATAAAGATTATATTTGTAAACTATATACAAAATATAAGGTATATTTGTATTCTGAAAGAAATATATAAAATACTGTATGCTGAAAATTTTTATGTTGCATTTCTTATTTTAAGGCCATGGGTAAGACATCAATGGTAAGTTACTAATTAAAATTATCTAATTAAAACACGTACTTGTATATCTTACCTAATACCTTCATAGATTAACAGTTATTAAAAAGTATAACTTTTATTTACGCAGGCACTTAGAACACCTTGGATAAAAAAGCTGTGTAACCAACCTGAAAATCAACGTTGATTTGGTCAGAGTCATTGATTTCTAATTTATTTTCCATTCACAAATTGATACTATGGCGGTCACTGACGTCACAGCTCACCCAGCTTACGCAAGCGTAAAACAAGTGACCTGTGACGTCAGTGACCACCAGTGGCATTTTGTGAATGGAAAATAAATTAGAAATCAATGACTCCGGCCAAATCAACGTTGATTTTCAGGTTTGTTAGGATATTACACAACTTTTTTGTTCAAGGTGTTCTTCGCCTTTAAATAAAACGTTTAAACTTTATGATTTCATATAAAGTTTAATAGTAACAGCTACCTATGATAAAATTTTCTGAACCCGTGACCATCAGATAAGAGAGAATATAATTATTGAAATTAACATGGGCTCTTATGGGACTAAAACTAAAAAAAAAAAAAAAAAAATTATAATTTATAGTCTAGCATGATGGTGACCGTCTAAATTTTTTACATTTCTGAAGATAACGTACGTATCCTAATGTATGGCTGTGTTAAATTTCAGACTGTTATTTTTTTACATTTTTTTACATTTATGCTACATTTTAGCATAAATGTAGCATAAATCTAAGAGGAGATATAGTGTGGTATACCACACTATAACACAAAGAAGGGTTCAAATTCAAAATAAAGCTTTATGCCAGATAAAAGTCTGTCGCTTGCCAATTCTTGCAATTCTTGCATTCCTTTACACTAATTTCATTCTTGCCAGATATGAAAGGAATCACTTTTTTTTTTTTTTTTTTTTGCCATATGAATAAAAAAAAACATTTTTTTTCAGATGTTATTCGCAGTGATTGCAACATTATCTTTACTAGTTTTACAGGTAAATATTTAATTAATTTGATCGAGTATAAAATATAATAAATGTTTTTGTTTTTTTACAACTTCAAAGCTTAAAAATATCATAACAAAAATTTAAGACTTTTTTTATAACTGGTGATAAGCTGATGTTGAAAAATGTGATTTTCGATCCCAAAGTTTCTAAAATTACACTTGTTTAATGTTATATGTAATTGTTTTTCTTCTATTATGACTATTTGTAATGATATTAAACCAGTGTTTATTTATAAAGAAATGTAGTTAAAAAGTAGAATATAAGTTGTTTTTTTCTTTTCAAGTTACGTACTATTAATTTACTTTTACTAATTTTCTAAGGGAAATGCAGGAGTACCGAAAACCCAAACGAATGCAACTAAAAAGTAAGTTAAAATAGTCTAATTTTTACAGTTTTGCTGAATAAATAAGCAATTAAGAAATGATAATGAATGAATGAATGAATGAAATGAATGAAATGAATGAATGAATGAATGAATGAATGAATGAATGAATGAATGAATGAATGAATGAATGAATGAATGAATGAATGAATGAATGAATGAATGAATGAATGAATGAATGAATGAATGAATGAATGAATGAATGAATGAATGAATGAATGAATGAATGAATGAATGAATGAATGAATGAATGAATGAATGAATGAATGAATGAATGAATGAATGAATGAATGAATGAATGAATGAATGAATGAATGAATGAAGGAATGAAGGAATGAATGAAGGAATGAATGAATGAAGGAATGAAAGAATGAATGAATGAAGGAACGAACGAACGAACGAACGAACGAACGAACGAACGAACGAACGAACGAACGAACGAACGAACGAACGAACGAACGAACGAACGAACGAACGAACGAACGAACGAACGAACGAACGAACGAACGAACGAACGAACGAACGAACGAACGAACGAACGAACGAACGAACGAACGAAAGAACGAACGAACGAACGAACGAACGAACGAACGAACGAACGAACGAACGAACGAACGAACGAACGAACGAACGAACGAACGAACGAACGAACGAACGAACGAACGAACGAACGAACGAACGAACGAACGATGGATTGACTGATTGACTGATTGATTGATTGATTGATTGATTGATTGATTGATTGATTGATTGATTGATTGATTGATTGATTGATTGATTGATTGATTGATTGATTGATTGATTGATTGATTGATTGATTGATTGATCGATCGATCGATCGATTGATCGATTGATTGACTGACATTATAAGTAATTAAATTAACCAGTAAACAAACAATAACAAAAGTTTACAACTTATAGGCTGGACAACATATTTGAGGAGCTAGTTAAGATCTCTCGCATGGTTGATGTTCAAGTGCCTCCCTATGACCCTTCAAAGCCTCCCGCAGATAATTTGGCCATGACACCTGAACAACAATCTCCTCAGGTCCTCAATAATACACAACCTCAACCTCAACTATCACAAAGACCTCCATATTATTACGTCAAGTATGATGAAAAATGGAAAAAATGTTGTAAGGTAAAAAGATTTTGTTACACGTACTCGTTGCATATCCTTTTGCTTTTGTCACCATGTTTGTGGTGCCTAAGCCTAATGCATTGCCCAGCATAGGGGAAACATCATTTTACCTCATTTATCTCATAATTAAATGTTAATTTCGACTATAAGCATTTTTCTCAAAATTTTCTAGCTTATATTAGGACCTAAAAATAAAAATTTGAAGCTTATTTAACTAACACAAATATGAGTGCAACTGGTCTTTAGACGTATTGACAACTCTAATTGAAAAATAACAATAAGCAATAAATATGGAAAAATTGTAATAGCGAGGGAAAAAAATACAATTTTTAATTTTTATGTTCGATTATATTTTTAGCTTGAAAAGGCAAAGGAGTGCTGTATGAAAAGAGGTAATTATTACAAAATTTTATTATTTATTATTTATTATATCAGAAGTAATTAAGTGCCATTTTAATACTTATTGTGTTAGTTAAGGCATAAAAATAGCACTGAAATAATAACAAAAAAAAATGTTTCTAGTTAAATTAGTCCAGTACAGTACACACTCAGTAGGCAGAAGTGACGTCACGCTTACTACTCCCAAAAAAAATCTGAGGAGGAAGACTACAACAATTTTAGGGGGTAAATTTATTTAATATTCTAAAAAAGGACATTGTCCTGAATCGATACATATGTGAATTTCTAATTTTTGAGTTCATGAAGAATTTTTAATTAATTTTTGAAAGCCGCAAAATGACGTCACAGGCTGCACCTTATGCATGTAGGCATAGGAAAAGTTGCAGCCTCGTTGTCATTGCACGACTTAAAAAAATTAATTAAAAATACTTAATAAAGTCAGAAATTAAAAATTCATACATGCATCGATCAATTCAGGATAATGCCCTCTTTTAGAAATTGAAGTAAAATTACCCCCAAAATTTTTTTAGTCTTGCTCAGTGTTTAGCCTCGTATATTTATTCATTCATTCTGGAGAAATAATCTTATTTTGTATTAAAGCCCTTGTCAACTTACTTTTTTATCATTTAGAATAAGACTGATAATTGCCATACCTTATAAATATCCATGAATTAGACACCAACACATTGATTTTGTATTTATTTTTGTTTATTTTCCTTTTTGTGGTTATATCACGTATCTGACGTCACAATGTACCTATGGGGCCGTGATAGGGGTTAAGAACTTGAGGGAGGGGATTAAATTTATCACGTGACCATAGAGCGGTGACTGTGATTAGCGGCAGTACATTGTGACGTCAGATACGTGATATAACCGCAAAAAAGAAAATAAACGAAAACAATTACAAAATCAACGTGATGGTGTCTCTAATTCATGGATATTAAGGTATGGTAATTATCAGTCTAGTATTCTAAATGATACAAAAGTAAGTTGACAAGGGCTTTAAAAAAAGAAAATGATGATAATAATAAAGCCCGTTGACATTTTTTCATCAGCTCACTTTATTAAAATATTAATCTACTATACTTTTCTTATAAATCTGTAATTTAAATAAATATATAATCTCCATGTTTTATTTATTTACAATTATAGCTCAAAATTTACCCTTGTATAACCTTGGGACTGGAATGTATTATTTTCACAATGATATGAATACGGCTGTAAGTATATATATATATACAAATTATTGACTATATGCACGTACAAAAATACCTTACGTATAATAATTATGTTATTAGCTCATTTTCAGCACAATTTGTTTAATACAGCATAATTTATGCTATATTGCATAATAATTATGTTATATAGCATAAATATTATGTTGAATAACCACATTAAATTATGGTAAAATTACACGTACGTACGCAGTACAGTATATTATATGTAATACATACAACAAGTAGTTATAATATCAATAAATTTAAAAAATAATAAAGTCTCAGAGGAAGAAACATTACAAATTGTAATTTTTTATATTACTTTCAATTTCAGAAAAATTGGTACGACGCTTTACATTTCTGTAGAGCGCACGGGATGGAGTTAGTCTCAATTGAAACTGAACAGGAAAACAACATACTAAAGTCATACATACAATGGTTCCTGTCGATGGGTAATTGTACTATAATTTATTTATAATTTACTTATTTAGTTATCGTATTTTAATCCCTCCCTCCTTCGCGCTTATTATTTTTTTATTATTATTTATTATAATTATTTTTTTGCTTGCTTTATTGTGTTATCGTGCTACATCAATCCCAGTCCCAGTCAAGATATTGTCTTATCGACAGGTAAAGACTTTCCAAATTAATGGAAAAGCACACACGGGCCGGCCACGGCCTAAGTATACAGCCCGACATTCGCCATGACAGCCTAGAGAAACCGTGGAAACCGTACTTATTAAATGTTTAAAAAAATGCATAAACATAAGATAATATCTAAGTTAATGGAGATTATCGGTTTAGCCCGTGGGGAGACTCGGGGAAAGCTAAGGGTTCCCTAATTAAAATTACGCAAATGGGGAAAAACACGTTTTTTTTTTTTTTTTTTTTTTTATACTTTTTGCTATTTTTGAGAAAACTACTCTGCCGATTTCAGAGAAATTTAAATGAGAAATACTAGACATACTTTTACGTGTTTTAAGCCACAGAAAATTTTAAAGAAATTTTTATATTAAACCAATAACCTCCATTGTAAAATATATTTGCGGAATTATATAGTCACATGGAAAGTTTATGATTTAAACCCCTTTAATAACAATACAAATAATAATATTTTTCTCTTATCTAATCGTTATCAACAGTATAAATTATGCAATTTCTGCCTATATAGCTGGAGGTCAACCTGATTACTACTCTTTCTACTGGACAGCCTTGAATGACCTTGGGCAAGAAGGATATTTCACGTGGTCTGGTACAGGATTGCCTGCATCATATTTTACCTGGCACAATAGTGGACAACCTGATGGTAGTGTATGGGAGAATTGTGGAGAAATATGGCAAACAGCACCCGGGGTCATTTTATGGAATGAGAGAAGCTGCTTGCAATGGAGGGGAAGATTTATTTGTGAAATGCCAAAAATTTGTTATGATATAATTTCTGCATCTTATGAATAAAAATTTTATAACTATATTTTTTTTCTCCAACAATTTTATTTTTATTAATATATTTTTTAATTAAGCTCAAATACTTCTTACTGGGTGATGATAGCTTATGGGTTGGGATATTAAAGCTTATTAAAAGCTAAAAAAATAGTTCGTTGTTATAAAATATATGCAAATAAATAACTTTTTTTTTTTATACACTGGTTAACTGGTTAATGTTATTTACTGCTTAAGTATAGCGTCGAAGCGCAAGCTTAAATCAACAATCAGTTATTATACATTGAAAATGCATCGTAGAATGCAACATAGAAAAACCATAGCGCATTTATATACTTTTGAGTTTAATTAATTAACAGAGGTACAATCCTAATCGGCTAATTGAAAGTTGACCGTTGGTTGATTTATTGGAAAAGGCGGTGAAATGTGATCACATTTTTCTATATTTAAGCTGGAAAATAAACAATCAAAAGTTTTAACGTGTAAAAATAAAAAAAAAACATAAAATTTATCCCTTGATGCACCTGTTATAAAACTTTCAAACAAATTTACTTTTCCCACATATTTTCAAATCATTCTGATAGATGGCAGCACTGTACGGAAAAGACAAAAAATGATCACCCCTCTTTTTTTGTTTTCTTTTCTTCCCCTCTTTCCCCTCCCCCTCCGGTCTCCGGTCTGCTCATTGTGAAAATTGTTGTTTCACTGATTTTCTTTCTGTTTTCATTTATCGCTTTCATGAAGTAAAGTTTTTTGTATTTTATTTGCCGGCAGCAAATTTACAGTTTACAATACAAAGTGATCTTGTCTTGGTTAAAACATCGATAATCTCCTCATTAAGGTATGTAACATTTAATTAACAACTTTAAATTACAAATTAAATAAACATGATTTTAAACTTCAACGATAAAATGTGAACTTGAAAAATGTCACAGAAAATGCTCCGTGATATATTCATGTTTTTTTGCTTTCATGTGTTTTTTTTTATCTGGTAATTTCCAGACTATGATGTTATGTGTACAAAATTCAGAATTATTGTTTATTAATTTAAAAAAGGTTTAATATGAAGGAATATCTTAATTAAATTTAAAGATCAGCTGAAAAAAAAATGAAAGTTTTTGATGTGTGGTTTTCTCTCTGGGTTATTGAACCATAACGATAAAAGAGATTTAAATTATCAAGGCTGGACTTTAAAAATCAAGATCTCTGTATGTATATATTTCTTTTTATATACATACATACATTTTAGAATGAGAGTTCGGTATTTATTATGAATAATTGTAATGTATGTATGTATGTATTACATAATTACATATAATAACTTTATTAAACATTACCGGTATGCATGTATATAGTACATATAGGGTGTTTTCATTCATGTTAAAGTCGACGTCATAATTAAGTGTGTACTAAATAACATTGGCCGGTATAGGAAAATGGTACATTTTGCCAGTTTAAAAATACTATTCGCAATTTTTTTGAGAGCATTGATGCTGTTAACAGGTTGAATTAGTACCTCAAGTATGCAAGAAAAATAATATTGACCAAAAAAAAGCTAATTTTCCAAAGAAAATAGCCAAAAACTAGGTTTTTTCTATGCTGGGCAATATTATTCATTGCTCAAGAAGAGCATCGAAAAGCATTCAGAATGACGTCATGCGCACATACCCTATAGGATTGTATGGACTATGATTTTTATATCATTGTATGGACTTAATATGGTGTGACATCAAAATTGTCCTGAAGTCAATATTTCTCAAATTAACATGAATAATATAATTAATGGACTTGTTCTATTAAACTGGCAATAAAACTTTTGAGTGAGAATGATACCAGTTTTTCAACGAGAGTTTCCCAATAGTAAATGATATTATACAATATTTTACTGCAAGTACGAGTATGGAAACATACTCAAACTCATCAATGCTATCAATCGATATTCGTTAGGATATGACTTAAATTAATGTTGTTAGCATAATATATGCTTTCCTATAAAGAAATAAATAACTAAATTTCGGAAAATTAGAATTTTTCTCAATGCAAAAAAAAAAAAAAAATAATACTTTTTCTTTTTCATCTAAATATACATATCACATTTTTATGACAATAAATATTTTTAGGTGTACAAAAGTCACCTAAATTTCAAACCAATTCTTTTTAAACTTAATTATTATGTGACTGTTTCGTTTTGCCATAGGAAATCATGTTATAGATCAAGAATGTATCATAAAAACGTCTGGTATCCATATTAGCTTTTTTTTTTTTTTTTTTTTTTTTTTTTTTTTTTTTTTTTCCCAAAAAATGTAACTTTGCAATAGAAATTATTAACCTCATTTTTTTTATATGAAATAAAAATAATAATAATAATTAATTATAGCAGTAATGTAAAAATGAGGCAACATTATTTATTATTTTTTAATTAGACATTCTACTTAAAAAAAAAAAAAAAAAATCTTTCCGGTTTTTTAGAATATCATTTTAGTTAAAATACAAGTTTTATTTCTTACAATTCCAGTTATTTTAGTTGAATTTTCACTTTCTATTTAAGCTAATATTAAAAGTTATTTCTAATGAGTTATTAATAATACGCCTAAAAGGCACGAGACGGTCGGTGCAGAAAACGTATATTTGCCGTCGTGAATTGCTAGAAACTGCTTTAAAAAGGCAAGTATATTAATTTAAGCAAGAAAATAGAATATATATTTAAAATTTAAATATACTGTAATATTTAAAAAAAAAATGTTTGTTAATAATATTATAGGGTGTATGCATTCATGTTAAAGTCAACACCATGTTGGTTCACTCAATATTATGGACCACATAGGAAAATTACTAATTTTGCCAGTTTAAAAATTCATGTCTACAAAACAAGCTATATCATTAACCACTTATATGTATTATTTGTAAATAGTAAATTTCCCCATAATTATTGTATATGGAGCAATTAGTCATACAATCACACTTACCTACCTCAAGTTTATTTATTACCTTGCTTTGGTACTTGAAATAAATTATTACTTACACTTTCTCGTGTACAGTATCTACCTCCGTAGCCATATATTAAATATCGTGATATAAAACTGCAGGTTTTATATGCTGCGCAATGTTGTTCATTGACCCAGTATGGCGTCGAAGCGCATTCAGTATGACGTCATGCAGATACAACTTTATATATATATATATATATATATATATATATATATATATATATATATATATATATATATATATATATATATATATATATATAAGCTTATCCAACACCAACTGTGATAAGTATATTGCACTTCACCGGTAATTTAGCACAAAAATAAATTAGAAATCTCAATGTGCTTCGTTAATACATTCATATAAATTAAAATAATGTCCATACAACATTTACTTTGTAACACGTCGCGACAGGCCCTGACTTTATTTATCAGCTTTCTTATACTGGCCTGTATGAATTTTAACCTACGAATGATATAATAATCAAAGCTGGACCTATTCTACGACGAGTACACCTAGCCTGAGCCTTACCTGGCTGCTATATAGCTAAATTCCTATATAACTTATGGTGCGGGGAGACGTCTAATGTCCACCCGGTCTGACTCAAGCTATATAATATAAACCTCTGGGTTCAATGTTAGTCTAGGGAAGTTTTTAATGATGAAATAAAATAATAATTTATTATTATTTTGCCGAAAAAAAAGGTTTATTATTTTTTATATTAAATATTTGAACAATTACAATGTGTTTAAGCGCTTCAATCGCTAATTATTCTCTCTCCTTTGAATTAAAACAAAGCAAAATTTTAAATGGCAATTATAAAATGAACTAAAATTATGATAAGCACGATCAATTTTGCAAACTCTAATTGGATGACAAAATTACCTGAATGAATTTTGTTAATAAACCGGAAAATAATTTGGCAAAGTGGCAAATAACCCACGTTGATATAGTAAGTCCCCACTGAATTTCCCTAAATTCCGCGTACTTTCGCAACTGCTCTTCGAGCTGTTTGTCCGTCCACAGAATGTCCTATGTCGTTAACTTCCGCGATGCGCAAGCATCTGTCCGCCAACAACGTGACCCCCAATAGCTAATGATTTTACTCCCTAAATTCCGCGTTCTTTCGCAACTGCTCTTCGAGCTGTTTGTCCGACCACAGAATATCCTATGCCTTAGACTTCCGCGAAACGTAAAGTTTCTGTCCGCCTCGGGCGTATCCACCCAATAACTATAAAGTCCCAAGTAATAATATTGCTTGAGATTCTAAGTCCCAGAAAGGCACTCAACCCAAGTTATTCGTATGTCACAACTCAAGAGAGAAGCTTCATGTTCGAATAACCTGGACTGACTGCGACTTCTCCGTCGTTGTTGATCCTTTTTGTTACATCGCCTCGGGGTTGTGCGCAAGCGCTGCATTTGTTGCTTGCGGCGACGTCTGACGGAATATTATGTAAACCCTTTCGTCCCAAAAACTATATATAAAAAATACTTATTTTATGATTGAAAAAACTCCCACCCCTTTATATGGTTATTTAATAAACTGACATTATATACCGTAAAATTGATCCGCGCTTATGTTATATTATTCATATTTTACTTAAATCATAATTATTCATAGTGTGCAAAAGAAGTTCGCACGTAAGATTCATGTATCGTCGAAGCAATTATTTTCATCTAACTTTAACACAACTTTAGTAAATAAAAATACTATATAATTGCTTTGACAATAGCATGAGTTGATAAAATAGACCTTAAACTAGTAAAATATAATCTGTTCCTACCTTCTGCCTTTGCCTACGCACTTTATTTGCATAATTTTCTTCATTACATCTTACGAATTATACAATAAACAAATTTTCTCTTGTTCTATATATCTTGAAGGCTAAATGCGCGCTACGATAGTCTTATTTTTTTGTCTGTGATAAGCGGGCGCGCTAGACTTAAAAACCAAGGTGGGCGTGGCGCCGGCAGTCGGCTTACATACTACATATTATATGCTAAAATAGTTAGGGTTCGGGTCACTATGTTACATTACCCTCCCCTTAAAACAAGTGAACATTAAGGCTTCTTTGGAGACTTGAATTTCACTTTGCTGGCATTCTCTGGTCCGTGTTCTTGCGTTGGTCATCGTCTTCTCTTCCCCTCCAATTACAGTGTTCTTGTAGGGGCAGTTTTGTTTCGCTCTCGGTTTTTGGGCGTCCCAACTGCTTCTCTTCTTGCCTTTTGGCGTAGACGTTTGTTGTTCGTTGTTTTGCGTCTCTGCTCTTTGTGATCCTTGCATTACCTTTTGCATAAGCAGGTAATGTATTAATTGGGAAACCGTTCGGAGTTGTGGCTTAATTAGTTTAGCCTTTCCTGGATCATATGGTTTATCGGCCGGAACTCTTTGCGTCTTTCGTCGTGGGGTAGAGATGTCCCCTTTTTCTTTGACCATGGCGTTGTAGTTCTCGTGCCAAGGCTTTTGAGTGCCGATAAACTCTGGTGCATCAAACAGAAGTGTCTTGGCTTCGACGTCATTTATGAAGTCTGTGACTTCGAGATTTGGAGGCACCATGAACAGCTGATCTTCGTTGCGGCTACTCCACGCAATCGGGCAGATTAAAGCACCTGTGATGGTTGAGTTACACTCAAGCTGTTTGATAGTTTCACTCGTCTCATGTATATTGATTCTTTTAGTTTCCAATGATTTAGAGAGCTCCCCAGGTGTAATGCTTTCTAGTGATCCGCTGTCTAATAAGGCGTCATATGTCTCATCAGCAATTTTTATTTTCAAGCATGGTTCATATGATGGCATCTCTTTATCCGCAATGTCAGGAAACTGGTGGCTAATTTGTGACCGTTGGGTTATCCCCATGTCATACAGTGTTGCCGTCCTGTCATCACATTCTTTAGGTTTAATATCTTCGTCGTTAGGTTTTAGTTTCGAATCCCCCTCTTCTAGTTGCGAGAGGGATTCGCAATCACGTTTTTTGGATCGTCTAATTGCTTAAGACTCTCTGACCCTTTGGCGGAAATGTCCCTTGCTCTTTTAGTTTGCGATGGTTCATATTGTGCGTTGCGTGAGTTGTGTTCACTTTGTGAGTCATCATATCTCAAGCGCCTCTCGCAATCATATGATTGGCTCCGTCTGTGCTGCAACTCGGTGCTTGGTTCATGACCACGTATTGGATCTTTGTACTCATGACCAAGTGAACAGTTTTTGCCATTGTTATACCTCTCACTATTGTAATCTAGAGGTTGCTTTTTAAAATTATGCTCGTATTGTTCTCTCGGCATAATGATGGTTACTTTTTTGTTAGATACTAATGTATATTGGTCTTGACCTTCCTTTGTTTCTTTATTACCTATTGAGGTAAAATAGGAAGAACTATGATTTGTCTCCCTGCATCCCTCTGCTGCTTGCAAATGAACTCTAGGTTTCACGTGGGCAGATGGAATGAATGGAAGTGCTGGTTCTACACTTTGCTCTACCGATGTATGCTGTAGACATCTTTTTATTCGTCTTATTTTGTCATCAATTTTGATAGCATGTTCCGCAAAGTCGCGTAGCGTGGGACAATAGTCACGTAGGTACGGCTGATATTCAGGTAACGCCTTGTCTTTTATATCCTCTACGCGCACGTGATCTAGCTTTAGCGGGTTTGCTATGTTAAAATATTCATCAATGACCATAATGTACTGAGAGAGGGTTTCGTCTTGTTCTTGTCTAAGTTGGCGCACTTCCTCCCAGAGCAACTCTTCCCCACTCCCTAAGGTAGGGTAAGTGCGATCAGTTTTATTGGCTACTGCTGTGGTACTGAATCGCTCAGATGTATCTTGTTGCCCTGTTGCTTGTTGTCCCAGTGTCTCAGGTGGCTCTTGATACTCTGTGCTGTCTGTCTCTGGGGTCTTTGTATCGACTTCCTGGTTGGTTCTCACCTGCTCTTGTGAACGATGAATTGTGTTGTATTGTGCTTCTTCAGTGTCAGGTTCAAGGACGTTTACCACTTTGGTCAATAGTGCGGTAAGGTCTATCAACACAGCATTTATTGTTTCAAAACAATAGTTGTGTGGTTCAGTTGCCTGTCTGGGTGGTCTGCCCCTGTTATCTTGATAACGCTGAGCGGGTGTTGGTGTTTCGGCCAGTGGTGTTCTAACTTGATTGCTACGGTGTGTAGCACCTGTCATGACCCTATTAGCACTATGGCTCAGTATCGCATGACTGTTGACGTAAGCAGTTGTGTGCTCGCTCCATGGGGTCAATATGGTCGACTCTACTGGTGTGTGAGCCGGGTAATGAGCAGGCGCCCATTGACCAATGCCATTATCAAATCGGTCTCTTTCAAAGCTGGGGCTTCTTTGACGTACCCCCCGTCGTTGAGGGAACATAAACACATCCTCCGGGGGTAATTTGCCAATATAAGCCATTTTTTACGCACTTTTAAAAGTTGCGAAATTTCGCGAAAAATGTTTGCGAAACAATTCGCGCACATTTAAAATGGTCATTTCGGTAATTTTGTCTGTCCAATATATGTAAATATCAGCAAAATTTGCTATTTTTTATATTTTACAAAATTGCGTAAGTGCAAATAAAACGTAGAGCGCCTATATGAAAATCGCGCTATTTTGTTAATTGCACTATATTAAATGTAACACGGTTTTAATTCGCCGCTATAACTATAATGTTCAGAAATAAGCTATTACGTTAACTGAAATTTACTGTGCCGGGACTCTCTACTTACTACTCGAGAGAGAGAAGGAGGAGAAAAATAAAATTTGAATTTTTGCGCGTATTAAAACAGCTAAAATTATGCGGTTTTCGCAAAACGCAATGTGATTGAAAGCTGATTTAATCCCGGACAGGCCCCCACTTGTAACACGTCGCGACAGGCCCTGACTTTATTTATCAGCTTTCTTATACTGGCCTGTATGAATTTTAACCTACGAATGATATAATAATCAAAGCTGGACCTATTCTACGACGAGTACACCTAGCCTGAGCCTTACCTGGCTGCTATATAGCTAAATTCCTATATAACTTATGGTGCGGGGAGACGTCTAATGTCCACCCGGTCTGACTCAAGCTATATAATATAAACCTCTGGGTTCAATGTTAGTCTAGGGAAGTTTTTAATGATGAAATAAAATAATAATTTATTATTATTTTGCCGAAAAAAAAGGTTTATTATTTTTTATATTAAATATTTGAACAATTACAATGTGTTTAAGCGCTTCAATCGCTAATTATTCTCTCTCCTTTGAATTAAAACAAAGCAAAATTTTAAATGGCAATTATAAAATGAACTAAAATTATGATAAGCACGATCAATTTTGCAAACTCTAATTGGATGACAAAATTACCTGAATGAATTTTGTTAATAAACCGGAAAATAATTTGGCAAAGTGGCAAATAACCCACGTTGATATAGTAAGTCCCCACTGAATTTCCCTAAATTCCGCGTACTTTCGCAACTGCTCTTCGAGCTGTTTGTCCGTCCACAGAATGTCCTATGTCGTTAACTTCCGCGATGCGCAAGCATCTGTCCGCCAACAACGTGACCCCCAATAGCTAATGATTTTACTCCCTAAATTCCGCGTTCTTTCGCAACTGCTCTTCGAGCTGTTTGTCCGACCACAGAATATCCTATGCCTTAGACTTCCGCGAAACGTAAAGTTTCTGTCCGCCTCGGGCGTATCCACCCAATAACTATAAAGTCCCAAGTAATAATATTGCTTGAGATTCTAAGTCCCAGAAAGGCACTCAACCCAAGTTATTCGTATGTCACAACTCAAGAGAGAAGCTTCATGTTCGAATAACCTGGACTGACTGCGACTTCTCCGTCGTTGTTGATCCTTTTTGTTACATCGCCTCGGGGTTGTGCGCAAGCGCTGCATTTGTTGCTTGCGGCGACGTCTGACGGAATATTATGTAAACCCTTTCGTCCCAAAAACTATATATAAAAAATACTTATTTTATGATTGAAAAAACTCCCACCCCTTTATATGGTTATTTAATAAACTGACATTATATACCGTAAAATTGATCCGCGCTTATGTTATATTATTCATATTTTACTTAAATCATAATTATTCATAGTGTGCAAAAGAAGTTCGCACGTAAGATTCATGTATCGTCGAAGCAATTATTTTCATCTAACTTTAACACAACTTTAGTAAATAAAAATACTATATAATTGCTTTGACAATAGCATGAGTTGATAAAATAGACCTTAAACTAGTAAAATATAATCTGTTCCTACCTTCTGCCTTTGCCTACGCACTTTATTTGCATAATTTTCTTCATTACATCTTACGAATTATACAATAAACAAATTTTCTCTTGTTCTATATATCTTGAAGGCTAAATGCGCGCTACGATAGTCTTATTTTTTTGTCTGTGATAAGCGGGCGCGCTAGACTTAAAAACCAAGGTGGGCGTGGCGCCGGCAGTCGGCTTACATACTACATATTATATGCTAAAATAGTTAGGGTTCGGGTCACTATGTTACAACTTATATATAAAAAAAAAACTGTTTGGACAAAATGTTATAAGATGCTTTCTTGTCATAGAGGTCATTTTTATAGAGAAAAGAAGATGTATGTGGTCCATGTGACGTCATAAACTTTCACCACACATACCACAATCATATAGAGGATATTATGGAAAGTTGTAAAATATATAAATATAGCCAACGTCCATGTTATGCTACGGCCAGTTCTTTTAATTTGAAATTATCTCTAAATTTGCTCTTTAAATAACTTTATATAGTGTGGTTTCATTCATGTTAAAGTCGGTTTAGGAAAATGGCACATTTTCCCAGTTTAAAAATACTTGGCAATTTTTTTGAGAGCATTGATGCTTTTAACAGGTTGAATTAGTACCTCAAGTATGCAAGAAAAAAAAAATAATAACAAAAAAATAGCTAATTTACCAAAGAAAATAGCCAAAAGCTACGTTTGTCCTATGCTGAGCAATGCTATTCATTGCTCAAGAAGAGCATCGAAAAGCACTCAGAATTACGTCATGCGTACACACCCTATATATAAGTTTTACGTTCTTTTACACTGCTAATATTATACGGATAGAATAATTTACGTAATACTGTATTAATGTTATTCTACCATAATAAGAATGAAAAAATTATATATAAAAGAATTTTAGAGGTTAAATTTATTGCATAATTATTCTAAAAAAGGGTATTCTCATGAATCGATTAAAATGCAAATTTTTGAGTTTATTAAATATTTTTAATTATTTACGTGAAAATTGAAAAAATGATATCAAGGGCGTCAAGCTAGCATGTGAGCATACGAAAAAGTTGACGCTTGGGACGTGATTTTGCGATTTTCAAATTGAATGAACTGAGAAATTAGAAATTTGCACATCAATCGAGTCATCAGTCATGTTTTTTCGCTTATTTATACCTGTCTGTCTGTCTGTCTGTCTGTCAGTCTGTCTGTCTGTCTGTCTGTCTGTCTGTCTGTCTGTCTGCCTGTCTCTCTCTCTCTCTCTCTCTCTCTCTCTCTCTCTTGGTATTAAAATTGTAATTTATGAGATATTATATAAAGTAAAAACCTATAAAAAAAAAGTAATTGTCCTTGCATGGTAAAAAAAAAAAAAAAATCAAAATAATAATGTCTTTAAAAAAGTTAAAAAAAAAAAGGTGCAAGTATATAAAAGTGATTCAGCAAAAACCATGATTGCTTACGAAGGTCAGAAATAATATAATGTTGTCAAGTCTGAGACTTTATATCATCTCTCTCGCTGTTTTTCTGTGTGGTACGCATATCCTGTTGTAATAATTATTATGCTTTTACATAAGTTGTAAATGTGGAAAAATCTTTATATCAAACACTGCACGATAGTAATTAATAATCGTCCTTATTCAAAATCAAAAATTCAAAAATAAGAAGGGAGGTTATTTCAACCAAATGCACCCCCTTTTCTCAGATTCTAATCAAGTTACATAGAAATAAATTTCAACCCATTAACTTCAATATTACATTGACCACCTGTAACATTTTGGTGTTTATCTGTGGAAAATTGTTCCAAAAAAAAAAAAAAAAAAAAAAAAGGGGGGGGGGGGTGCAGCCGGTTGTAAAAATCTGTGATTTTATTTTAACCAGGGTGTATATTTTATTTTTTAAGGGTGATGTTTAGGGCGGACTATACAGTATACTATAACTGTATATGTCTGGCCCACTCTTACACCTATAACCGGCCCTAAAACATACGCAAAGTTCACAAGGTGCAATATTTTTAATATGCAATAAATTTGATTTGATGTGCATCGCACATATGGAAAAAATACATATCATGACGCCATTTCGGGGTAGGCCAGGACGAATCCTTTCTAGTAAGAGAGCTTACAATGATTATACATGGAAAAAATAAATTTCGTAATTTATGCTGCAATGAATTATTACTATTATGAGACACGTAAATTTGCGATGATACTTAGAATTGAATAGTATGTATTGTATATAACCGCACTAAACCGATCATAATAATAATAATGACTAATAAAATTTAAGGAAGTATAGTTAAATTTTTTTTTAATTATTATTTTGCTAAAAGTTAACACGCATTATTATTATTATTATTATTTACTTTGTGTCTCAAGTATCACTCCGTTACAAAATCACACTTTTCTGTCCTTCAAAAATCACCATATTTCCAGCCATATCAATAAAGATAGCATAAAATCATTGCACATTGAATACTGTATACTGTATATATGTAAACGTGGCTGTAAAAGTTCTAGTTCCACTGTTGATATGGGAAAATCCATATTCTAGTAATTTTAATATAAATATAAAAATCTTGGATTTACCGCATGTAAGTTAACGAGTAGAAATTCATTATACATTGCTGCATTTTTTTTTTTTTTTTTTTTTTCATCCTTGCTTTATTATTATTTTTATTTTTTCTTTCCTCCCAAGGTCGCTATAAAGTCTAATTATGAAACATTATAGCTTCTGTGTAATGGTTTTTTTACTTTGACAGTATTTTATATTTTTAATAATAATAAAAATAGATTATTTTGTATAGTAATTATAGTATACAGTAGCAAAATAATAATAATAATTGAACCTCGATGACAGGCATTTACGTGTCATGCAGAAAGTTGCAGTTCTTGGCACAGCTAACATCGTGCGCAAAGTGCTTAGTTTGTGATCCCTCTACTCTATACAACCTGCAGTTTCTAATAGATGGTACTGGATTATTCTCACCTTCACCTTGAATCAAGTAGGATTCCGGTGTTGGTGTTACAGAAGAAAAAAGAAAAGTACTCGTAATAATAAAAAATATGATAGTTTATATTTTTTTTAAAGATATAATCCCTTTTTTTTTTTTTTTAAATAAAATCAAATCAAAATACTTTGATAGTTAACTTGCGAGAGTTTTAAAAGTGTTTTATTATAGTTCATAGTATAACTTCGATAAATATTTAGATATACAGTATAAGTACATCATAAGTATATTTTCTTTGATAGTTTCAGTGTACACGCAACATATTTGCATGTCATTGGAACTTGCTATTGAATGCGCTAAAGGCAATTAAAGGCGACAAAAAACTTGATATTTTCTTATTATTTTCAAAGGAATAGACCGGAGAAAAACATAAGCATTTATATCACAAAACACTTAATGGGATTTACATAAAAAAACAATAGTTTGTCTCAAAACCCAACATTAGCCCGTTAGCAGTGATCAGAAAATTCGATTTATGCAACCCGCATAACATTTTCATACTAATTTTTGCATGTTTCTGACGTCATAAACATGAATTTTCACGCAAATTGCTTACTTTACAGTTTTTTTACGCTCTCTCGTGAGGCTACATTAACATTCTGGTAAAAATTGTCAACCAGTTTTGAAGATCTCATTTCATGTTTATTCATTAAAAAGCACATGTTGTTTTATGTGGTCTATGCTTTTGCACGACTATCAAATTTTTTTAAAACACTTTTTTCATGTTTAACGATTTAAGGTTGTTAAATATTGTATTACGTTTTATGACTTTTATACAATGTAGAATAAGTCATTATTACAAGACATGCATTACACGTAATTTATTTATTATTATTATTATGGTAGATTACTGTATCATTACTACTTGCATTATATAATGTTATACTTCGTCAAACCACTTTAAAAATTGGTGCATTACTTTATAGTTACGAATCCTAACTTATTTAGGATAATGAATTTTAAGTTATTATGAGTAGCTAAAATAATTTATTTTAGCAAGTTATTAACATTTATTAATTAAATATAGTTAAAATTTTAACCAGTAAAAATTAAAATAGTTTACATTTCATTTCTTTCTCTTAAAATCAGTATAATAAAACAAAATGCATCTGCTAAGGTTATCTAAAAAAAAAAAAACTGTCAGCACTGATAAATGTTTATATAAAATGGTTTATAAATATTTTTGTTATTTGAAAAAAAAATAATAATAAAAAGGTAATGCGTCGTCATAATATAATCACATACCCAATTTTTTTTCTAAATAATATTCTTACATTCTCAACTTTAAATATTGTATAGAACCCTTGCACATCCTTGCGCTTTGTCGCCATGTTTGTGGTACCTAATGCATTGTTCAGCATAGAAAAAAACATAATTTCTCCTAATTTTTAACAAAAAAAAAAGAGTTTATTTCAACTGAACGAATTTTTTTTCATATTCTTCGAGCTTATTAGGAGCTAGAAATAAGACTTTGATTGAGGTTTGAACTTTTTTTTTGCTATTAAAAAAATAAAAATGACGTTTTTTCTATGATGGCCTATGTATTCCTAACCAACAAAATGGTGGCTCTTAAATATGAGTGTAACCCGTCTATATTGAGTATATGTGAATATTTGGCACATATTTTAATGTTAAAATTAATTATGCATAAGCTGAAAAGTTATATAAACTTTTGCACAATACTGTATGTACAGCTCTGGCCAAAAGTTTGAGAACGATTTGCAAATAGGCAACCCGCAATCACACTATGTTATCTTTATGAGAAAACGCTGCGGCCGCCGCTGCCCCGTTCTTAAACTTTTGGCCAGAGCTGTACTGTACATATATTAATACGTATATTTAAAACTTATATAACAAAAGTTGCATCTTTGCTGTATCATTTATTAATTGACGTCAACTTATATATAAAATCGCACATCATCGTTCTACAGTATAAAATTCTGCAGTGTTTGCGCATTATTTTAATGACGTCATTAGTGAAAATTGTATTATGTATTAACAAGAGATGCGTAGAAATGTCCTAAAATTTTACGTAATTTTTTAATATTTTTTGACTACAAGTATATATTTATTTTTTACTGTCATGATGATTCGTAATAAATCATATTATACATTTCAAGGTTACAAGTAAGATTCTCTTCTTCCTTTCACATATGTATTTTTTATGCATATATAGTAAAAAAAAGACGAAAATTTAATTAAAGTAAAGGCAAACGTGTTGTGGTTAAAAAAAATGCAAGTGTGGTTATTAAATGATTATTCTGTGGATTGTATATGATTTAATTTCTTCACGTTCAAACCATCAATCTGTTTTTTATTACTGTGGTTTACTGAGGGAAGAAGTATGCTGTATTTTAGCATAAATTTTGCTAAATTAGAATATAGCATAAATATTTATGATATACAACGTAATATTAATAAATAAGGGTGAATGCGGATGACGTCATATTTAATGCGCTTGGAGGCCATACTGTAATAGTGAATAACATTGCTCAGCATTGGAAAAACTTCGTTTTAGGCACATTTCTTTGGGAAATCAGTTAATTTTTCTATTATTGTTATTTTTCTTACATGCTTGAGATACTTATAATTCAACATATTTACAACATCAATGCTCTCAAAAAAATTGTGAAGTATTTTTAAACTGGCAAAATGTGCCATTTTCCTATACCATAGCCAAAGTTATTTAGTATACTCACTTATGACGTCGACTTTAACATAAATGAAACCACCGCAAGTGATGATTTTCAATGGAGCTTATCGGTTTAGCACGCGGGGGAAGCTAAAGGTCCCCTATTTTAACATTAACGCTTATGGAGAAAAAACACGTTTTTGGCAATTTTTAAGAAAACTACTCAACCTATTCCGCGAAGAAATTTAAATGAGAAATACTAGACATACTTTTACGTGTTTTAATTAAGACAGAAAGTTTAAAGAAATTTTTAAACCAATAACCTTCAAAATAAAATGAATACAAATTCTATTATGTGCATGCGGTATATTTCCCGTTGTTATATAGAAATAAACCAAGCAAAGAAAGCGTATATATAAAAAAAGATGATTGTTAAGAAATGATAAGATTTCAACTTTCCTGCGTGTAAAATAGAAGAAGGTATCGAGGCGTTACATTTGTGTGGTTTTATATTACTTGTTATAGCTGCAGTAAAATATAGTATAGTGCAACTTGCAATAATAGAGTGCATAAGAGTGCATCTTCTGTATAGCTTGCAAACTTTAATTATACAAAATGCGGTGTGTGTTTCATTGACCGTCTCGTGTTTAAAAAAAAATGCAGATGCAAGTTTTCTTACAGCTAGAGGAACTGAGGAAATGATCAAAAAAAAAAAAAAAAAAAAAATTATTGACTTGATGCACGCAAATTTAACATTAAAATGTTTATCCCAGCGTGTTTTTTTTTTTTTTTTTTTTGTTGTTGTAATTTTACCTTTAAAAATGTTAATATATGCGCACTAAAAAAGTAAAAATAAAACAATTTATGCTCTATTATATCGCGTACTGAAAACACCATTGAAATGCTTGATTGAAATGGAAGTTCGTTCTATAAACTACACACAACTCTGGAGCCAGCATCGAAAATTTTCCTTTGTTAAAAACATCTGATCATGACGTGACGTCGTTACCTGTTTACTACGTTTATATAAATATAATATATGGTTGATCATTGTTATTCCTTCGTTTAGAACTTTAGATCTGATAAAAATGAACGAAACCTCACAATTAAAAGTTCCATGCTCAACATGCGACTCACTTTTATCGGCTCAAAAAACAAGATCAACCAATGAATGTGTCTTATTTTATTGGTCAGCCAATCACTGTTAATGAGATTCACTATACTAAAAAATTATATACTATCTATCTAATCTATACTTTATCATTTTCCTATAGCCCAACGAATTTGTTAACTCCATAAGAATAACATTGAAAATTGAAAGTAGTTTTAGTTTTTCCAAATAATCTAAAAAACTTGAATCGCAACCTATAAAACAAATAACATAGGTATTGCGTGTCTTCTTTAGAATGCCTTCCCATAACCTAGTATATTTCAAATTTTTTTTAAGAAAGTGACTATACTTTAAACATTTCTGCTTTGTGAGTTAACACAATATATGGCAAGCAAAAAAAAAAAAAAAAAAAAAAAAAAAAAAAAAATTGTGAGTGTACAATTTGTGAGAAGATATACTCAGTTTTTGCTATCGTTACTGTAAATAGGGTGTGTACGCATGACGTCATTTTGAGTTCTTTTCGATGCTCTTCTTGAGCAATGAATAACATTGCTCAGCATAGGACAAACGTATAGTTTTTGGCTATTTTCTTTGGAAAATTATCTATTCTTTGATCATTATTATTTTTCTTGCATATACTTGAGGTACTAATTCAACCTGTTAACAACATCAATGCTCTCCAAAAAATTGCGAAGTATTTTTAAACTGGGAAAATGTGCCATTTTCCTATACCGGCCAATGTTATTTAGTACTCACTTATGACGTCGACTTTAACATGAATGAAACCAACCTATACACTATATATGTATAGATGGTGCTAAAGCTATGTATGGTCACTATCCGGTCACTAATACGTGACACGTGATCTCTATATAACAAAAAGGAAAGCTCTACTCGTCTCTCTGTTTTTTTCTTCGCTAGATACACGTACTAGCGTTAAAGGCATAGACCGCATAAAACAACATGTGCTTTTTAATGAATAAACACGAAAATGGGATCTTCAAAACTGATGACAATTTTTACTAGAATGTTAATGTAGCCCCACGAGAGAGCGTGAAAATACTGTAAAGTATGCAATTTGCGTGACTATTCATGTTTATGACGTCATAAACATGCAAAAATTAGTATGAAAATGTTGTGAGGGTTGCATAAATCGAATTTTATATTCACTGCTACGGGGCTACTGTTGGGTTTTGAGACAAACTAAAGTTATTTATGTAAATCCCATCATGTGTTTTGTGATATAAATGCTTATGTTTTTCTCCGGTCTATTCCTTTAATTTTAAAATTAAATAATAAAACAATTAAAGTCTTTCATGATAAATTTTTTTTATTTTTTTTTTTTGGTATAAAATAAATAACGTTAAATTTAATAAAGTTGTCAATTTTTTATTTAAAATGAATAAATTATCGTTTTATAAAAAAACTATACAAGTTTATACAGTTATAACCATAAAATAATGAGCTGAATAAACTGGATAGCGTTTCAAGTGTTGAAAATGTAGAAAACACGAAATATTTGTATGATTTGCCAAAGTTAAATGATTTTATTGATCAAAATTTTACGTAATATAGTAATAAGTAGTTCATAATATAAGTAATATAATATTATTATATAATAAAATATATGAGCAAATACCATGCATAATGATTTTTTTTCGGTCGTTCGTGTTGTGGTTCATTTCTAGAAATACGCAATAAAAAAGCAGTGAATTAAACTTGAAAAAAAAATATTAAAAAAAAAAAAAAAGGACAGCTTGATTACATTCATATTAAAGTGAGCACCATATAAGCACCATGATAACATTGACTGGTATTGGGAAAACAATAGATTTTGCTACTTTAAATATACTATACTTGTTAATTAGCAGTATTTCTGAGAGCATGAGGGGTTTCAAGTATAGTGTGTATGCGCATGACGTCATATTTAATGCGCTTGGAGGTCATATACTGGAATAGTGAAAAACATTGCTCAGCATAGGACAAACTTCGTTTTAGGCAATTTTCTTTCAAAAATCATTTAATTTTTTGTTATTGTTTTTCTCACATACTTGAGATACTAATTCAACATATTTACAACATCAATGCTCTCAAAAATATTGTATAATTTTTTTAAACTGGCAAAATGATTTATTTTCCTATGCCACCTATGTTATTGAGTTATCCAACATGACGTCGACTTTAACATGAATGCATAGACCCTATATATGCAGGAAAAATGCTAATAACAAAAAAATAATTAATAACAATTTTCTAATGAAAATAGCAAAAAAGAAAAAAAAATAATGAAAAATTATTTGTCCTATGCTAAGTAATGTTATTTGTTGCTCCAGTATGGCGTTGAAGCGCATTCAGTATATGTCATGCACATACACCCCTACCCCTATATAATATTTCAGCAATATGATTAAAATACGTGTACTATATACATACATTATAACATATTTATAGAAAATAAACTGGAAGGTATTTGAAGGTTGATTCGAAGTACGTAGTGAATAATTTACATGTATGTAAAATTGAACTGTAAATATAGAAATTTCTTGGTAACTAACTGTTAATCCATGCACTGAATATTTAAAACTTGTTTAATTATTGTATACATGAAACATAAAATATATTATATATATACTTCCTATACTATAATAGAATAGACGTCTCTCTCTCTCTCTCTCTCTCTCTCTCTCTCTCTCTCTCTCTCTCTCTCTCTCTCTCTCTCTCTCTCTCTCTCTCTCTCTCTCTCTGCGTCTCTCTTTCATTTTGAACCGTTCCATAACATAACCTTTCAGAGTCAAAAATAGAAATTACATAATTTTATGCTATAATTTATGCAAATATTTCCTGAAATTAAGTTAGCATTATTATGTATTTATTTTTATATTTATTATTATGTTATATTTTTAATATGTATGACGGCGTGACTGTGCTGGAAGTTTGACCACTGCTTGCTAACGTGAATGTTGTCAACTCTTGCTTTTCCGAGAATCAATGGTCCAGGTTGCAATCTGGTAGTCGAGCTCACAAGAGTGTGCTAACGGGTTAAGCCTGAGGTTTGCTAAGCCTCAGATCATACATTAAAGCCCATACTGAAAAGGTTTAATCCTGGCCTATACACTGAAAGGTATTATAGCGTCATAATGCTTACCTTTTTATTATTTTTTTATTTTTGCTCATGAATATCTCCAGATTTTAATCGCGTGTATATGTCATGAAAGGTGTCTTTTGAAAGGTTATTACTTCAGCAACCCCTAATAAAAATTTCAGGATAGGTCACTATTGAATTGGAAAAAAAGGCAAAATTAAGTATTCAATAATTTTTTGAAGTTGCTCTTACAGCGATAAAAATCATCTGCAAATAAAAAAAAAAAAAGTAATTTTTTATATTACTCATTGATATTGAATTTTAATTCAAATGTTAGAAGAAAAAACTTATGTTGCATTTAAATTAAAAAAAAAAAAAATCAAAATCAAAATGAGCTATAGAAAATAATTGCATAACCATATAAATACATGTAATATTGTAAATTGCTTTCATTTATTGTACCTATATTTCGTAATAAAAATAACGACGAGGATGGGATTCGAACCCACGCGTGCAGAGCACATTGGATTAGCAGTCCAACGCCTTAACCACTCGGCCACCTCGTCTTGATATATAAGATTGCAATTTTGTTGATTATTTGAATGGCTTCACTTGTTTACACTTGGCTTCTGATAATATATTTATCGTTACGATAGGTCAGTGAAGCAAAGTAAAAAAAAAAAAAAAAAAAAAATCGTATACAATTTTCTATTATTTGAGGAAGATGGTATTTCTATAAACTTTCTTTTTAACATTACCGAGTTTGTAAACTTAAGAAGCACAGAAAGTGTGCTCACATTGTATATAATTTTAGGAGTAATAGACATAGTGGAAAAAAAAATATAATCCTGTATACGAACGGAAGTATAAAATTACGTAATTATTGCTGCATTTATGCCATAATATAGCATAAACGATGCTAAATTAAAATAATGTAATAATTATGTTGTACAACATAATATTTATGCTTTGTATATAGCGTAAAGTTATTATAATATTATTGAAAATAAGCTAGCATTATTATTAGTTTTTTTTTTTTTTTTTTTTTTTTTTTTTCGTGATTTTTTGAAATCTCCGTGAAATTTTAAGCTAAAAAGATTGTATTTTTGTTTCTTGAATTTTTGATTTATTAGATTTTATTATTATTGTTATTTTGACAAATCTTGAAATAATTAAGTTTGTCTCTATTTAAAAAAGAACAATATACAAATGCCTTTAAAATCGCCGTATATACATATATATATATATATATATATATATATATATATATATATATATATATATATATATATATATATATATATATATATATATATATATATATATATATATATATATATATATATATATATATATATATATATATATATATATATATTCCGTGCCGTGTAAATTAAATCATTGTGGCTATAGTCATCATTATATTTAATAGTAAATTTAATTATATTATTTGAAACTTCAGAATTTCTGACGTGTATACCATACAGTGAAGATATGTGATGGAATGCACACTCTAATAATAATAATTGAAGGGGGGGGGGGGATAAGAATCTTTTGTGGTAATTTTTTTCAGTTTTGATGAAACTTTATATAATTGAATATTTTTATACATGAGGCAGTTTCTTTCAATTTTTTGTGTTTATGGCAAATATATTTCTCCAACTTCATCCAATTTAAGTAAACTACATAATTATATACTTAAGATTTATAGTTTATAATTTTAGGCATGACAAAAAGAATTAGGGGGGTAGGTGACCGACTGATATCTCGCAAACTAGACGGTCGCGAATTATAATATTAACACAAAGTAAAGAAGAAATGTTACTTTAAAATTTAGTTACGTCAAACATGTGAAAATACAATCAAATATTTAAGTTATTACTTATTACACTTTAAAGATTACATGCAAATGTGGAAATTCAAACTCTAGCAACAAATTTTAGTCAAATTAAATTTATATACTATTATATTATTAAAACTTTTTGCGGAACATTTTTTTTTTTTTAATTTACTCGATTTCATTTGACAATTATAGTGTTTGTTTGCTGGAAATGAAGAATGTACAAAGAATTATTGTGAAAATATAGTTCCTCTCTTAAAGCCATAAACCACATAAAACAACATGCGCTTTTTAATGAATAAACACGAAATGGGATTTTCAAACCTGTTGACAATTTTTACCAGAATGTTAATGTAGCCCCAAGAGAGCCCTGCTCGAAAATCTTGGCAAGTTCTTGCCAAGAACCCGTTTCTTAGCAAGAACTTGGCAAGTTCCTGCCAAGAAACAGTTTCTTAGTAAGAACTTGCCAAGAACTTGTCTCAAGATCTTGACTGAGTATTTCTTGGTAAGTTCTTACCAAGAACTTACTTCAAGATCTTGATAAACATTTTCTTGGCAAGATCTTAGTAAGATTATGCCAAGATCTTAGTACTTGGCAAGTTCTTGACAAGAAATTTACCAATATCTTAGTTACGATTTCTTGCCAAGATCTTGGATAAGTTCTTATAAATATTTAAAAAAATCTTGGCAAGTTCTTGACAGGATTCAGTTTCTTGGTTCAATCTTGGCAAAATTTGTAAAAAAAATTTAAGATTTCTTGAATCAGAAATTTCTTGGCTCGAAATCTTGACAAGTTCTTGGTAAGATCTTGGAATATTATTTAGGGGTTGAAAAAAGGGTTAAGGAGTTTTGATAGAACATTTTTGATGCCAAGAACAGGTTCCTCATCCCTTTTAACCCCTAGAAACCAAATTTCATATTTTTAACCTTTCTGACATCTCGACAATCTAAGTCCAAACATTTAGAACTTTATATAGCGCAAATAATACATAAAGTCCATAAGAGTCAGAAAAGAGCAGTGTAAGGACATCCTCATTAGTGATCACTAAAGTCAAGCAACGTGGAGCGAGTTTAGTAGATGGATGGGTGACCAATTTTTTTATTGCGCTAGATATGTTTTTTTATTGATTTCTCTTTATTGTGTACTGCAGAATGTGCAGAATAAATTTTCCTACATTTTAATTATTAATTTTAATTAAAATTAATTATTTATCCAAGATCTTGTCAAGAACTTGGCACGATTTTGCAAGAACTTGACACGATCTTGTCAAGATCTTGACACGATTTTGGCAAGATCTTGACACGATCTTAACACGATCTTGACAAGATCGTGGCACGATCTTGACAATTAAGATCTTAAATAAGAACTTGCTAAGTTCTTGGTAAGTTCCTGACAAGAACTTGGCAAGATTTTCGAGCAGGGAGAGCGTAAAAATACTGTAAAGTATGCAATTTACGTGAAAATTTATGTTTATGACGTCAGAAATTACAAAAATTAGTATGCAAATGTTGTGCGGGTTGCATGAATTGTATTTTCTGATCACTGCTACGGGGCTACTGTTGGGTTTTGAGACAAACTAAAGTTATTTATGTAAGTCCCATCAAGTGTTTTGTGTTATAAATGTTTATACTTTTCTCTGGTCTATTTCTTTAACATTTTCCAGTCCAAGTCGATCCGCACCCTCTTCATTATAATAAATAAGACATAAAAATAAAATCACTTATTGACCATGTTTAACAATGTTAACTTTATGTTTCAGGGCTAGAAGATGCCTATAAGTGCAGTGCAAGATTTCTTCAAAGGATGTGGGATATTCGTGACTGGAGCCACAGGTTTCCTTGGCATGGGCCTCATAGAGAAGTTACTGAGATGTTGTCCTGACTCGGGACCTATCTTCTTGCTCGTCAGGCCTAAGAAAGGAAAGCAGATTGAAGAACGATTAGAGGATGTTACTAAGAATAAGGTATGTGGCATGGCATGTGTGATCTTTGTAGGTGATCAGCTGATATCTCACAAACTAAACGGTCGTGAAATATAAAATAACTGGTAAAAGATCAAATGTTTGTTAAAAGTTTAGTTATGTAAAACACATATTATATGTAATTACTACTAATGGAGGTTATTGGTTTAGCGCGCGGGGAGACGCGGGGAAAGCTAAGGGTCCCCTAATTTAACATTAATTACGCTTATATAGGGAAAAACACGTTTCTTGCGATTTTTTAGAAAACTAATCCATCGATTTCGGAGAAATTTAAATGAGAAATACTAGACATAATTTTACGTGTTTTAAGTTTTAAGTCATAGTCATTTTTAAGCATTTTTTAAAAACGATATTAACCTCCATATTTAAGTTATTCCACTTTAAATATGTAAATATGAAATTTTAAATGTTTGACTCAACTTTTATTTCAAATTAAAACGTTTGTCAAAATTAAAAATACTAAAAGTTTTTCAGAACAAAAAACTATATATTAAATATTTTTTTTATTATTAGGTATTATTTTTTTTTTTATAATCAATCAATTTCTTTTAAAAACTGTAGTATTTGTGTTGCTGGATATAAGTAATATAGAAAGAATTATTATGAGAGTAATAAGTATAAGTAATATTTGTTTGCACTAGTTTTTTTATTGCCAAAAAAAAAAAAATAATACTAGTAAAAAAACAAAAAAAACAACATGGTATTGTTATTTACTGCAAATCTACGTACCTATTACATTCATCTACCAAACTAGTCTAACAGAAGTTTCAACCCCCCAGGTATTTGACGTCTTACGTGAGAGCAACCCTGATGCATTCTCCAAGCTGATTGCCATAGCTGGAGACGTAGGAGTTGAGGACCTAGGTCTGAGCGATGTAGATCGAGAACGTCTCAAGGCCAGTGTGGCCGTCGTATTCCACTCAGCAGCCACTCTGGACTTTGAGGCCAGTCTCAAGCCAGCTGTGCAGATCAACCTGCAGGGAACAAGGAGTGTTGTGAGGCTGTGTCAGCAACTGCCAAAAATCAAGGTAATTAATAATGTCATCATGATTGACAGAATAAACAAGAATAAAAAACTGTATTAAAATATGTACATTGTCATGCAATTGTGTGTGGGAAGATGGGGGATAAGAACTATTATTATTGTTGTGATTTGTGATACATAGCTGAATGATTTAAAAATAATAATAAACAAAAGAAAGAAAATACTTAAAGGGCTCCAGGCTTCAAACAATTGAATCAAAAACGTAAAATTCATGAGATGGGAGCATCATTCAAACACATATTATATCCTTCAACCCTTCTGTAGCCTTCACAAACTGGGGTTGAAAAGCTGTAAAGTAGGCAACTTTAGGACTTCATGACGTCAACAATTCCGAGTCTACAATAGAAATTGTAGCGCGGGTTGCCTACTTTACAAGTTTTCTTCCCGTTTTGCGAGAGTACTGAAGGGTTAAGGCACAAAATATGTGTATTTATAATAGTCCTGTCTCATGATTTATAATTGAGAGGAAATTAGTTTTTGAGGCCAGGGGCCCTTTAACAGATCTTTACTATAATATGTTTGTATATTCCAGGTGATGGTGCACGTATCCAGTGCATACGTGAACTGCCTACGTAATGAAGTACGTGAAGAACTGTACCCAGTAGAACATGACCCTGACACTGTTATCTCCCAAACCAATGCTGCTGCTGATGATAAGGCTCTCGATGAACTTACCACAAGGTAACTAAATAAACATAAACTATGGTGTAACACCAGCATATTGATGTTGTTGCAAACAATATGTCGAGGGCCATGCAGCATTTCGGTACTTGTGCAATCTCCGCGGGTGCAATTTTGGCACATGTGCAATCTACGCCATGCCTACTAATGGCACATCTGTACAGGCTAAGCGTATAAAGATGTTTCAAAAAAGATGAGCGCGGAGAATGCACATGTGCCAAAAATGCACCCGCGGAGATTGCACTAGTACCGAAATGCCACGTAGCCCTCGATGTGTATCTCGCAGGGTAGGACTGGCACTCAAGGGGCCTCATCCGTGAAAGGGGTGTAACACCCTCTCTAGGGGCCACAAAAGTGGGCATAGCACCCTGGTTATGCCTCTTTTTGGGCCTTAGGGGCCTCCAAACAAGGGGGGCTACATTCTTCAAGTTATTGTTATATTTATTATACTGAAAGTAACAGGCATTATGATTTTCTTATAAAACACGCACAAATATTTTGATTAATATTATTCATTTCTATTTAATATTTATCATTGATTCTGTGATACTACAAATTTGCTTAACAATTTCTATTGCAGACCTGGATTTTGTGATTTCATGAATTTCAAAATTTACCAGCTTTATAATTTTGTAACCCCAGGGACATAGCATATAATAGGTGTATTTATAGAATTTTTTATATAATAAAAAGGGCTTTTATATATAATAGGTGTATTTATATAGAATTTTTGTAGAGAAGTTTGGGTTGCTCTGTAGAAAGCAAGCTTCATAAATAATAAAAGTTTTGACTTGCATTTAGCAATATTATTAATTAGTATATTTTGAACCCAGGTTGATTGGCAGCCATCCCAACACTTATACCTTCACTAAGCTGCTAGCAGAACATGTTGTGGCTGGAGCCGCATCTAAAATACCTGTTGCAATCATCAGACCTTCCATGAGTAAGTATGCTGAATCAAAACACACATATTGGAAGCAAAGTATAAAAACAATGGAAGAAAAAAAAAAAAAAAAAAAAAAAAAAAAAAGCTTTTGATATTGACAAATTAAAATTTATAATAAAAATTAAGAAAGAGATTAGAGCACATTGAATTGAAAACAAATGAAATCTGAAGATTATCTCATAGTAAGATGTTCTAATTCTCTAATTTATACATAATTGTATTATTATTTATTTATTAAACACCAAGGTGTACTTATACATATATACGTCTTCATTTTTGCATATTGACTTAATGATAGGGTCCGAGATGGACAATGAAGTAAGTGGTACCTAGTACATAGGCCACTACATAACACACATACACATTTATCATTACACTCGTGATATTCTTTAATCTGACAGATTACATGGTGGAAACCATGCACCGCATAACGGGTCATAACATGCCTGTCTGTACAGTTTGGGCCTTTCCACCCTGTCAAAGTGAACGAAATACACTTTATAAATTTCACTCAAAATGAACAATCTACGTTTGGTGCTTCTACACGCTTAAACATATGAGAACTAGATGGGGGAACCTTGCAATTTGTAAAGTGTAGAATGGTCATTTTTCACAAAATTTGTAAAGTGTAGTTCGTTCACTTCAACAGGTAAGCATCGGTATGTACAGCTCTGGCCAAAAGTTCCCGAACGGGGCAGCGGCGGCCGCTGCATTTTCTCATAAAGATAACATAGTGTGGTTGCGGGTTGCCTATGCAAATCGTTAGGGAACTTTTTGCCAGAGCTGTACATATGTCGCTACATTCCTTTTTGGGGTAAGCCAATAACACATGTTTTTAGCCTGACCTAGTGATAGACCTCCACAACTTTCACTTCCACTAATTAATTAATTAAGAAAAGGTTAAACCATTTTGGTTTAAATATGTAATCAAGGAAAGGATAGGAGAAACCAAAAAGCGCCTTACCACGATGTGCTTTAGCTTGGTGAAAATCTTGATGGCACAGCAGGTTACACAAATATTTACAAGTTTACTAAGAAGTAGCCCTCATCTTCAGTTGCTTAGAGTATAGACTAGACTATTTATACTCCAGCCACCAGCAAAGCATCATTATAGCATCATTCCAATGAATAACAAAAATAATCATTTCATCATTTAATACAATATTACTGTGTTGCTGTATGTACTGATATGGAAGATTATACTCTAAGCAACTGAAGAAGAAGACTGTTGCCCTTGAATCATCTTAGCTAAATTGTAAATATTTGTGTAACCTGTGCCATCAAGACTTAAACCAAGCTACGGACCTCATCGTGGTAAGGCGCTTATTGGTTTCTCCTATCTTTTCTTTAATTACAATTTATATATTTTAATTAATTCTGAATTAACTATGTAAATGAGAGAATATTTTGCTTATTATTAATTCAAAATGTTCTAATATCTCAACTATTTTCTATTATAAATTTTATTTTTCCCACTTTTTTAACATCATACACTTAGTACATAGTATGAGATGCAATAAAAAGTGTATGAAACAAGATATGAATTTAATGGAAGCAAGAGAAATATGTCAGGATAGGAAGTTGTGGAGGTCTATCACTGGGTCAGGCTAAAAACCATCTATGTTGTTGGCTTAACCCGTTAAAGGGACTTTAGCGTCGTCATGATATGAATGTATGTATACTTTAGAACAAAGGTTGATAATCTTAAACTCAGAAAAAATACCCCTTCTCAGTATTTTAAAATGTATAGAGTACACACAATTGGTTTTTAGAAGAAAAAAAAATCTCCCATTGAATTTTATTGTATTAAAATATTCACAAATAAATGTACAAAAATTTTTTGTCTAACTGTGACCCTTGGTTTCCACAGTCACTGCTGCTTGGAGAGAGCCAGTACCAGGCTGGATCAACTCCACCAACGGTCCCTCTGGGTTCCTGATGGGTGCAGCCAAAGGTGTGGTCCGACGTCTACCTGTCAGTACTAACATTGCGTACGACTACATTCCAGTGGACATGGTCATCAATGAGATGATTGTGGCTGCCTGGCATACTGGTACTAACAAGTAAGTGACAACTGAAATATTTTATGTAGCCCTAAGCATATGTTTTATTTTTGTACTGTAGGCTTACCTTGACAGAGTTTTATAGCGTCAGAATGGGAAGATTTGTGACAGTAGCTCCCACTGACAGATTTGTGGGAGCTACCACAGTAGTAAATTCAAAATCCATCCTCAGCATGTTACAGGCTAAAGGGTAGTTCAGGGAGGCAAAACTCTGCCAGATTGGCGATATTATAAATCATTTTCAGCATTGCAACTTCCACCTGCAATTTTCCTCTATTTTCCTGTGTCAGGTGCCCCCCACTCCCCTAGCTTTATGATTCCATGATAATTATTTATGTTTTTAATTCCACATCTTATTATTGTTTGTATTGTTTAAGTAAGTAGGGTACCAACCTTATATCTCAAAAACTAGAAGTGTTTTGGGTCTAAATTTGGTGTTATTATATAGCTAAGGGTCACACCTAGGCCGTTATAAAAATTTCATGATGTTTGACCGTCCCGAAAAATAGAAAAAAACACACATTGAAATTAACATTCGGCCTTAGACTTAAAATGTCAAAGAATCATATATGTAACATTAATTTGCAGGGTGACCCCCCAAAATTTTTATATTATTTGAATTTGTCTCAAATTGAAGTTTCATTGTGCTAAATTTCAGATTTTTTTGACGATAAAAGTTTAAGTCTAATGGCTGACGTTGGTACCCTACTCGCTTAAAAACAGATCTACTGTATTTTAATTATTATTATTTTATTTATTAAACACCAAGGTGTACTTATACATATATATTTACATTGCACTCTATGTCTACATTTTTTGCATATTGACTTAATGATAGGGTCCGAGATGGACAATGAAGTAAGTGGTACCTAGTACATAGGCCACTACATAATAAACATACACATTTATCATTACACTCGTGATATTCTTTAATCTGACAGATTACATGGTGGAAACCATGCACCGCATAACGGGTAATAACATGCCTATCTGTACAGCTTGGGCCTTTCCACCCATTAATATTAAATGCAGGGGTATTATAGAAGGCCAGGCTGATATCTTCAGTTTTACTTAATCTATCCTTAACAAATTTAATGTAATTATCAGTTTTTAAATTTCACTTGTAGTTCCGTTACAAATATTATATTATGTATTAGATAGACCTCCACAACTCCACGACCTCCACAACTCCACAACTAATAAACTTGATTTTATGAAATTCGATTTTATGAAGTGGTCATTTTTTTGGGTCCCTTGCGACATCATAAAATCGAGTTTTTACTGTATAAATCCCTGTATAAAATAGTATATCAACCTAATTTGATTATTTATGTTATTTCAGACCTCAGGAAGTATCAATCTACCATGCTACGACATCCACTCAACGACCATTTGCTTGGAACTTGATCCAGAAAGATCTGATGCCGTTGCTGCACAAATATCCAGTGAAGAGTGCCGTATGGTACCCAGGACTAAAACTGCTCACGTCACTGCAGCTCTTCAAGTTCTCCTCTATCTTTGTACACTTCATACCTGGCTTCTTATTGGACTTGGTGGCACGAGCTACTGGAGGAAGACCAATGTAAGTGGAGTTATCAGAGTTCTACATATAGCATTACAATTGTTATACAGTACCAGTGTAATAGTTATATAATTAATTTAAGGTGGGAAATCTGGTACTGCAGGATTTGACTAAAAAATTGTAAAGAAAGAAAAATCTGAAACTTTGCACAGTGATACATTAGGATAATAAAATATGAAAAAAAATTAAGGTCACCACTTACCATGCTATATTTTAAATTATGATTTTTTGAAGTTTTAGTCCCATAAGAGCACCATTAATTTCAATAATTATTTTCTCTCTTATCTAATGGTCACGGGTTTTGAAATTTTATCATAGGTAGCTGTTACTATTAACTTTCAAATGACATCATAAAGTTTTGAAGTTTTCTTTTACAATTTTTAGATACAAGCCATCTGAAAACAACCCTTAAGTAAAAACCATTGTGGTTAGGATCAATAATAAATAATAATAAAGATAATAATAAAGAAAAGGATATTTACACTTACCACAGTAGAAGTTGTTCTATGGAGAGGTGGAAGTCTCCAAAGTTTTTTGTTATAAAAAAAGTCAATTTCATAACTGAGAGCTTTCGTCATGCATTCATGATATTATCAATTTCATTCATTGGGCGGAGCTTGTTTAAAAACCTGCCCGTGACTCCCCCCTCTCCCCCTGAGGGGGTTTCTCCTTCTCCTATGGTCAAATATAAATGAACAGAACCTAATTAGTCCTGACTAAAATTAAAAACTATGCCCTTTGACCATGCTTAGGATACCTTAAAACAACCCAATTTTTTTTTTTTTTTTTTTTTTTTTGAAAATTCCAGAAAATACTCCACTTTTTATTTTTTACTTTTTGGTAGAGGAGGTGTTAAAAGTGGCCATTTACTCGTAATATAAAGCATGTTAGAAAATTTACCCAAACTGGTTTATATGCCTAATAAGTTAACCTTTTCAGAAATTGTGTGACCTTTGCCCTTTAAATAATTTCAAGGCCCACCATCGAGGGCCAAAAAATAAAATAAAAATTTAAAATACAGATTTGACAAAGTTTGACATTTTTTAGAATTTTTATTTTTGGGCCAGAAATAGGTTGATCATTTTCTTTCAAATTTATCATACCATACCTCAGTGGTTTATTTTCCTTAAAAAGTATATTTGACATATTTTATTTTATTTTCAGGTTGGTACGTCTACACTCCAAAGTAAACAGCTCCCTCGATCGTCTTCAATTCTTCATCTTCAACGAATGGAAATTCTACAACGAACGTACAAGAAATTTATCCAAAGCTCTAAGCAGTGATGATAAACAAAGATTTGACTTCAATATTGGTACATTAGATTGGGGTCCATATTTTGATACCATGGCTCTCGGAGTACGCAAATATTTGAACAAAGAAGATCCCTCGACATTGACCGCTGCTCGTAAGAAGCAAACTATCTTGAAAGTAGTTCATTATTCTCTGATGATAGTCTTCTATTATATTGCTTATTGTTTGACTTATTGTGCATGTGGTGGGGATAAGATTCTGGCATTGTTATCTATTCCATTGACTTATCTTTTCTTTAGTATTATATAAGTATGCATTTCTAATGATCAAGTGGTATTATTATTATTCTGAAATGGATAGGAAAATTAACATAAATATTTTGACTTGTAGGTTATAGGTTGCTAATGAGCTGTTGCAATTTAAGCTTGTTTCTTTTATGAAAAATGAAATTTTGATAAAATAAACTGAAAAAAAAAATATATATATATAATATATAGGAAAAAACCATCGCGGTTAGTATTAATTACGTTTAAAAAAATAATTAGAAAATAGTTGGTAGAGATTAGAGCACGTTGAATTGAAAATTAATAAAACGCGAAAATTCTCTAATTTAAATAGTAAATTGGGACTAGGGATGCAAATCATACTAGCTTGCGCTAGATAAAAATAGACGTTAAAAGGGATGAGGGGTATAGTGTCAATGTAAAATAAAAATAGACGTTAAAAGGGATGAGGGGTATAGTGTCAATGTAAAATTAATTTTATACCCCTATACCCCTCATCCCTTTTAACGTCTATTTTTATCTAGCACAAGCTATAGTATGATTTGCATCCCTAGTCCCAATTTACTATTTAAATTAGAGAATTTTCGCGTTTTATTAATTTTCAATTCAACTATTTTCTAATTATTTTTTTAAACGTAATTAATGAAAACAAAAAAAGAAAAGAAAAAGGAAAAAAGGCTCAAAGTTGGGATTTATGAGCTAAATATATATAAATATAATGGAACCCCCACTTTTTTTTTTTTTTTTTTTTTTTTTTTAAGGTAAAATCTTTCCGTGCTGAATATATTAGCAGCACTGTACACAAAATTTTCAGCACAATATATTCAAAGCTAAAATACCAAAATTTTATTTTCTTTCATATAATTATTCTTTTTTCTTTTTTTTTTTTTTTTCTTTTTCTTTTTTTTTTTTTTTTTTTTTTACATATATTGAAAGAAGACTACATTTTTTTTAAAATTAGAATTAAAATTTGTTGTTTTCTAAATGGAAGTACAGTATTTAAGTTCAGAAAAGTATTAAGCCAATATAAGGATGTAAAATATCAAGTATTACGAATAAAAAGTATTATAAAGTGCCTAGGACCCAATTGTGCAATAATCACCCTTGCAAACTGCAATGCTAACTTAAACTGTAGTTAAGTTGTTGTTTTGATTGTTGCAACAATTATCAAAAATATAACTAAGGTTTAACTAGAGGTTGCAGATTACGCAGCCCTAAACAACTATTTGCATTTTTCATATTAATTGGGGGAGGGGGAATAACGTTGATTTTCTATACCCTAGTAGTATATACCTGAAATGTATTTAATTTTACACAATATTTGTTTAATTTTCCTGTCCATTCAGTTAATTCAAGGTCACAATATTAATCAACTGGAGGTCATTATCTCAAAGTTACTCTCATATTTTTTGGTGTGGCTCATTTATCATTATGCAGGGGAATCTTTAAATGGAAAATCCCTGAAGTGAAAATTTATTATGTATTTTTTTTAAAGGATGTTTTCATATGGTGAAGTTAATTATCACACGAGCAAAATAATAATAATAAACTTTTGTAGTGTTTATCTCAATTCACTGCATGATAAATTGCATTCCCATGTGATTTACATCTTAAAATTGTAAGATAAGGAATCGTAATCTCCAAACTTCCTTTCTATGGATATGCTGCTGTAATTTTGTTTTATATATTTATAAGGTTTGCAGTGTTATACAGTACTTTAAAAATGTAGATCAACTTGAAAAGTGCTTTCATGGCACTGTAATGGCACTCTCATATAGAGAACCTTTTAACAGAGAAGCGACAACCTCATGTTTTAGGAAAACTTGCAATACAGGACCGTTAAAAGTACCCGAACTTTTAAGTTAACTAATTCGCTACCCACATAATTGCAGCTTTTTCATTGTATAAGAGTATTTCGACATAAGTTTGAGTACTTTTAGAGGGCTTTTCAAAACAAATGTGTTACAGGTGTGCCTAAAACATGAGGTTGTCACTTCTCTGCTAAGGTTCTCTACTCTCATATAGACGCCAAGATAAAACAATGCAGAAGAAAAAAAATAAAAAAATAAATAAAGCAATCACAATTTTATAAGCAATCACCATTCTATGCTTGATTGCATAAAAATTTGATACTCCCGTAAGCTTTTTTAACATTTAATTTAGATTAATCATGCATTGATCATATAAATTTTACTTTCTCAGTTCTTTAAACAATCACTCTGGCTTACAAGAAAGAAGAAAAAAAAAAAAAAAAAAAAAAAAACGTTAAAAAATTGAGATGTTTTGAAAAGTGTGATCTATTATGATGTTTTTGTGAACAGAAAATATTATTTTATATGATTAAATTGTGTTGTCTAAATAAGTACAACAATGGCACTGTGAACCTTGTATTTAGCTAATATATATATATATATATATATATATATATATATATATATATATATATATATATATATATATATATATATATATATATATATATATATATATATATATATAATTGTATTAGTAATATAATGTGTGTTTTATGTATATGTTTTGTTAAGTAAAGGCATGTTCACATGAAGCAACATTTTGCACCATGCAATAAATTGCATGATAATTCCATGGTTATTGCATGGAATTAAATTTATTGCACTCTGTGAAAATATTGCAACGTGTGAACGTAACTAAATACAGTAAATTTTTTTATTCTCCTTTAATTATAAAATTATGATCTAATAATCTAATTATTTTCTTCTAAAGAAAGGGAAATTAAATATAATGTGATTAATTTGAAAGAAAGGTATAGAAGAAACCAAAAAGGGCCAAAAATCTTGCTAGCACAGATATAAAAACTATTTATATCTGTGCTAGCAATTTTTCACCGAACTATGGGACTCTCTTCACTATGCTAAGGCCCTTGCTGGTTTCTGCTATCCTTTTCTTTCAAATTTGTCATACCTAACCGCGATGGTTTATTTTCCTTTATATATATTAAAGAAATAGACCAGAGAAAACCATAAGCATTTATATCACAAAACACTTCATGGGACTTACGTAAATAACATTAATTGGTCTCAAAACCCAACTGTAGCGCCGTAGCAGTGATCAGAAATTTCAATTTATGCAACCCACACAACATTTTCATACTAATTTTTGCATATTTCTGACGTCATAAACATGAATAGTCATGGTTATTGCATAATTTACAGTATTTTCAAGTTCTCTGGTGAGGCTACATTTTTTAACATTCTAGTAAAAATTGTCAACAGTTTTGAAGATCCCATTTTGTGTTAATTCATTTAAAAGCACAGGTTGTTTTATGTGGTCTATATTATAGCTTTAAATATAATGTCAATTTAAGGAAAAAAACACATCGCGGTTAGAATAAATTATAATAATGCTACTTTTATTACTCTTTGTGTATGTAATTCCCAGAAATTAAAATTTCTGAGCTAGTAAATTGGGTGTAGCGTTTGGTTTCTTATTGTGCTTATGTAAGATAAATTTTCCAGGGGCAACGTAATTTGTTTTTATAACATCAAAGTAAATCTGAAGCTACATAAATAATCATGTCGCAATATTTAAATTAGTTTATTATATTATAATTTAAAATACTGAATTTATAATTAATAAACTTTACCTATATTATTTACAAATAAAAATTATGCCTTGTTATTTTAGAAAACATTATCTTTATGAATAACTACTGTGGGCACCGTGGTAGGAGTTGGAATCTAATAATGTTTTATCATTAAAAATAATATTTTGCAATTTGATTTGACAACTATACTCGGATGTGGCAGACTTTTTTTTTTTTTTTTTTTTTTTTTTATACAATGTTTATAATTCGATGCCTCCGCGTCAAAAGTGAGCATCTACACCTTCTAGATTTCTGAAGAAAAAAAAACGACTTTCTACTGCTACACTTTGCAAGCAGCGCTATAACTCAACTAGCTACCATAAACTTAACAGTGCAGATGCTCGTCTACAAAAAGTGTAGATAGTCGTTTGTCGGAAATCTGGAAAGTGTAAATGTTCGCTTTTAACGCGGAAGTAATGAATCCTGGCTTGTGTATGAAATTTCAAATCGATTTGTTCATCAGTTATTTGGGAAAAAAAAAGTTCTCACATTTGAAATTAATTTTTACGTTCAATTTAGATAAAAAAAAAAAAAGTTGAAGATTATTTCTCATGGCTTCAAAACTAATAATTTCAGTGCAATATTTCTTTTGGTAAGCTACATTATATTTAATATGTTAAGTCGCTTTCTCACATTATAGTTATATAATTTTAGTTCGTCATTAATTATCTCTAGTTTTTTTTATCAAGAAATGTAACCAAACAGATTAATTGTGAATTTTAATTTCATTAATAAATAATAAACTTTTCTATAAAATAAAATGTTATTTTTCATTATTATATATCCCCATAGGAAAAAAATTATTTAATTACAAATTTTGTTTAGCAATAATTTAAAATATTGAATTTTTTACGTTGTGTAAAGAAGGCTTAAAAATGGGTTTAACTATAAAATAATTAAATTATATTAAAATTTATTAAACAATATTTTATACCGCCTGTAAGTTATGCAACTTTTTATGCACATATGTATTGCATACATCCAACCTTCCAGGATAATCTTAAATAATTCATAATTATTATAACATTATGATTCAATCGCTATGAAAATTTCTGCAATATATTTATCTAAATTATTATCATATTTTATAATAAATAAATATACATCTTAATGTAAATAATAAATATTATTTATTTGATAAGATATTTTATTTTTTTCTAAGAAGGAAACCACGTGATGTTAAAAGTGGGAGGTAGCTCAGGTTTAGCTTTCTGCTGGTGCGAAGTTTTCTCCCACTTTTACCGTCACGTGGTTTCCTCTTCCGGCACTTTTTTTTCTGCTTTTTAGGTTTACACCATGGCGTTTACACCAAGGTCCATAATAATAAAGAGGTTGAGCGCAGCACAAAACTCGCGCATTCAATTTCATTTTGTGATGGATTGTTCTTGGTTCTCAGCCAATACGATGCCGTTGACCAGTTACGTCACTGATAAGGTGAACAAAATTGTAACTGGCGATATGACGTCTTTGGTGAATTTCTTTAAGCTGCGCGACCTTTGCCAAAACTTTTCCCGGAGTTTCTAACCTCTTATATTTTTATTCCATTTTTTCTTAATCTTCACTAGTTTTTTTTTAATCACACCTTGTTCTACATCTGTTTCTATAAAGTGATATAAAATTATTATTATTATTTGATATTTATAACTTTTTTTTTCTTGCTACGTAGTATTATTATTGCCCTCTTATTATAATTTTGCGTGTAATCAAATAATTTCATGAATGTTTTCTGTTGGGGTTAGGTGTAAGAGTGAGCCAGACATATTGTCACGCTTAAACCTAGCCCTTTCAAAAAGTTGTATTTTTTTTTTCTTTTCCTCCATGCATTTTTTTGAATAAAGACGATTATTTATTTATTTATTTATTTATTTATTTATTTATTTATTTATTTATTTATTTATTTATTTATTTATTTATTTATTTATTTATATATATATTTATATATAAATTGTATAATTGCATATAGGAGATTCATGTAGGTATTTCCATCGTCGTAACATATTCTGTAGTCGGAGCTTCCGTAGTATGATGAAGTTAACACGGAGGACACGTCACAATGGAGTCGTCAATATAAGGAGACGTCGTGGTAGTTATCCCCGTGTCGATCTGTGTGGTCGTAGTGGGCTCCGGAGTAGTGAACGTAAAAATTCTTGGTGGATAACATCTAGACCAAATTCTTATTCTTTGTCGTATAACAAGTCGAAAAGTTACATATCTTCGAATTAATAAAATATATAATATTCGTATTCTTATTCTTACATAAATTCTGCTAAATACTAGTCGATAGATGTAAATCCGAAGAATGATAATAAATCTTCTTACTACGATTCTAATATATATTATATAGCGTCTCAATCGGGCTGCAATCAACCAAAACCCACGATTTTGTGTCTTTATGAATCTTACTTCCAAATATATAATAAAACGAATTATTACAATAATATCTATTTCAAGATATCGTTCACAAAGTTCATAAATGACATCTCTTTTACTACGGCTTAGTAGCTCATTCTCATATTTTTGCTCTCCTTGGTAAGCTTGTAAAGCGAAGTCACTTTCAGATTTACTAATGACGTCTGCATGTTCTTGATGTATCAGTCGGGTCTCTGAATTCTTGATCAAATCTTTAGGTTCATGTGGTACTGAATTGTGTTTGTACACGTAAAGCCCCATCTGAAACAGTGTATATCAATAAATATTAAATCTGTAAAATTTGTAAAAGAATGAAAGCGAAAAAATAAATAAATATAAGTTACGTATAAGTTATACTTAAGGGATGGAGGGACGCAGTACGGAGTAATTAAGAAAGAAAGAAAGAAAGAAAGAAAGAAAGAAAGAAAGAAAGAAAGAAAGAAAGAAAGAAAGAAAGAAAGAAAGAAAGAAAGAAAGAAAGAAAGAAAGAAAGAAAGAAAGAAAGAAAGAAAGAAAGAAAGAAAGAAAGAAAGAAAGAAAGAAAGAAAGAAAGAAAGAAAGAAAGAAAGAAAGAAAGAAAGAAAGAAAGAAAGAAAGAAAGAAAGAAAGAAAGAAAGAAAGAAAGAAAGAAAGAAAGAAAGAAAGAAAGAAAGAAAGAAAGAAAGAAAGAAAGAAAGAAAGAAAGAAAGAAAGAAAGAAAGAAAGAAAGAAAGAAAGAAAGAAAGAAAGAAAGAAAGAAAGAAAGAAAGAAAGAAAGAAAGAAAGAAAGAAAGAAAGAAAGAAAGAAAGAAAGAAAGAAAGAAAGAAAGAAAGAAAGAAAGAAAGAAAGAAAGAAAGAAAGAAAGAAAGAAAGAAAGAAAGAAAGAAAGAAAGAAAGAAAGAAAGAAAGAAAGAGAGAGAGAGAGAGAGAGAGAGAGAGAGAGAGAGAGAGAGAGAGAGAGAGAGAGAGAGAGAGAGAGAAAGAGAAAGAGAGAAAGAGAAAGAGAGGCAGAAAGAGAGAGAGAGAGAGAGAGAGAGAGAGTGAGAGAGAGTGAGAGAGAAAGAAAGAAAGAAAATAAATAAATACATACCCATATGACCCATGGTAAAATAACTAGTGAAATCGAAAGTGAGGTACTCCTGTTTTTGAGTTTCGCCATCCTTAACCTACAATACCATTTCACAATTATTAAAAAGTATATTTCATGTACATAATTCAACAAAGCGTCGATAAGACGTTACCTATAAGCAAATGAAATCACGAATGTAATTTTATTAACATGAGTTTTTTTTTCTATTCATGTACTCGACATCACATGATGTCAAAACCAAGCAGGTACTTATTATGTAATATTATATCACAAATTATCAATTACAATTTTATTATTGTTATAATGAGATTAGTACGTGACTTAAATCTTGATTATCTTGAGTTATATTTTATTTACCCTTTTGTTTTGAGAAAATGCTTATCCGGTTGTTACATAATCTCAAAGATGATGTTTTTGTTATTTTTTCTATATGCATACCATTCACAATTTAAACCCGCAATAAAGAACTATATTATTATTATGATATTTTATCATTACTATGACATCCTAAATTTTACATAATATATTAGTGTTGGGGTGGAAAACCATTTTATTTATACGAACTGAAACTGCTCACGAGCACTTAAAGACATATAATAATAATAATAACTTTATTAAGGCGTTGTGATGGCATGACAGCCCTATTTTACAAAACCTTGACCACAATATAACATTTTTAACATAAACATATATACAATTTTAAGCATTGTTTTTACATCTTCAATAATTCATAATATAAACGTAAAATTTATTTTATTTAACAAAATTTTATAATATAATTATAGCTGGTAAATATAAGATTTAAGTGTGACATGATATAAATAGACATAGACAAAGAAATGAGATTTTTATTGAGCCAGGCCAGTTCATATAGTAACATATAGCATTGGTTACAACAAGCACTGATCTTGTCATTATTTACAATTAACATAATAATAATTAATAAATATATTTATAATAACATTAAAACAATTGATATACAGTCTTATCTTTTTACAACCATTACAATGCTTCATGCAAGACGTGATAATTTAGTCAGTAAAATGTTACAAATTTGAGATTTGGTAAACATACATCAATTTCATCAATTTTTAAGTTAGTTAAAGTATTTAGATATATAATATATTCTAATAATATATTTTGCAATGTAGCTTTTAAATGATAATGTATTATTATTTTTTTAATTACAACGTTTTGATGGTAGAGACTATCATATATTTTTGCCGTAATGTAAAATGGGCTCCTTTCGTATAATAATTAGTATTATGCATTGATACCTCCATAGAAATTCGTAGTTATGAATATTATTATTATTATTTATAAAAATTATATTTATATTACACATTAATTGTAAATAATGACGCTTGCATTACAATCCTTAATATTAAAATGAACTGCCTGCGTCAGTAAAATATCTTTTTCTTATCACAAGCTGTTCAATCAAACAGCTTCTCACAAAACAAAATAATAAATAAAATATAACTACAGATACACGTAATCAAGATATAAGTCACGTACAAAAACGTAATAAAAATAAATAAAAAAACTACTGATAATTTATGATATAATATTACATAATAAACATCATTGATTTACATATCGTAATGTCGAGTGAAAAGAAAAACAAAACTCTTGTCAGTAGAATCACATATTCTTGATTTCAGTTGCCCACGTAACGTCAAATTAAGGTTTTCTACAAATATATCCATTTACTTTTTAATATTTGTTAAATATGATACGGCAGCGTTAAGATGGAACTAAAAAACAGAAGCACTTCACTTTCGATTTCACTAGTTATTTTACCATGGGTCGTATGGGTAATATATTTGTTTATTTATTTATTTATTTATTTATTTATTTATTTATTTATTTATTTATTTATTTATTTATTTATTTATTTATTTATTTATTTATTTATTTATTTATTTGTTTGTTTATTATTTATTTAATTAATTATTTATTTATTTATTTATTTGTTTATTTATTTATTTATTCATTTATTTGTTTGTTTATTTATTTATTTATTTATTTATTTATTTATTTATTTATTTATTTATTTATTTATTTATTTATTTATTTATTAATTTATTAATTTATTAATTTATTTATTTATTTATTTATTTATTTATTTATTTATTTATTTATTGACTCACTCACTCACTCACTCACTCACTCACTCACTCACTCACTCACTCACTCACTCACTCACTCACTCACTCACTCACTCACTCACTCACTCACTCACTCACTCACTCACTCACTCACTCACTCACTCACTCACTCACTCACTCACTCACTCACTCACTCACTCACTCACTCACTCACTCACTCACTCACTCACTCACTCACTCACTCACTCACTCACTCACTCACTCACTCACTCACTCACTCACTCACTCACTCACTCACTCACTCACTCACTCACTCACTCACTCACTCACTCACTCACTCACTCACTCACTCACTCACTCACTCACTCACTCACTCACTCACTCACTCACTCACTCACTCACTCACTCACTCACTCACTCACTCACTCACTCACTCACTCACTCACTCACTCACTCACTCACTCACTCACTCACTCACTCACTCACTCACTCACTCACTCACTCACTCACTCACTCACTCACTCACTCACTCACTCACTCACTCACTCACTCACTCACTCACTCACTCACTCACTCACTCACTCACTCACTCACTCACTCACTCACTCACTCACTCACTCACTCACTCACTCACTCACTCACTCACTCACTCACTCACTCACTCACTCACTCACTCACTCACTCACTCACTCACTATTGATTGATATACACTGTTCCAGATGGTCCTTCACGTATACAAACACAATTCAGTACCACATGAACCTATAAAGATTTGATTAAGAATTCAGAGACCCAATTGTTATCTATAATTCAAGAAAATGTAGACATAAGTAAATCTGAAAGTAATTTTGCGTTACAAGTTTACCAAGGAGAGCAAAATTATGTTAATCAGACTCAGTTACTGAGTCGCAGTAAAAGACAAATAATAAATGGACTTTGTGAACGATATCTTGAAATAGATATTATTGTAATAATTCGTTTTATCATATATTTGGAAGTAAGATTCATAAGGACGCAAAATCGTGGACTTTGGTTGATTGCAGCCCGATTGAGACGATATGTAATATATATTAGAATTGTAATAAGAAGATTTATTATCATTCTTCGGATTTACATCTATCGAATAGTATTTAGCAGAATTTATGTCAGGATAAGAATACGACTATTATATATTATACTTATTCGTAGATATATAACTTTTCGACTTATTATAAGACAAAGAATAAGGCATTGGACTAGATGTTATCCACCAAGAATTTTAGCTGTAACTACGCCTGAGCCCATCATAGACACAGGGATAACTACCACGGTGTCGCCTATTACCGAAGCGACTATTAAGACGTGTCCTCCTTGCATACTTCCTCATACTACGGAAGCTCCAAATACAGAACAATTTGTAACGACGGAAACACCTAGTAATCAATCTCCTACGACGGAAATTGCAATCACTGAACCCCTTACTACTGAAACTCCAACTACTGAACCTCCTACTACAGGACCTAGTACCACTGAACCCCCACCTACTACTGAACCTCCTACCACTGAACCACCTACCACTGCACCACCCACACCTGAACCTTCTACTACTGAACTTCCTACAACTGAACCTCCTACTACTGTACCTCCTACTACTGAACCTCCTACTACCGAACCACCTTCCACTGCACCACCCACAATTGAACCTCCTACTACTGCTCCACCCACAATTGAATCACCCACTACTGAACCACCTACTACTGAACCACCTACTACTGAACCTCCAACTACTGAACCATCTACTACTGAACCTCCTACCACTGAACCTCCAACTACTGATCCTCCCACTACTGAATCACCCACAACTGAACCTCCTACAACTGAACCACCTACTACTGAAGCACCGACAACTGAACCACCTACCACTGAACCTCCTACCACTGAACCTCCTACTACTGAACCTCCTACTACTGAACCTCCTACCTCTGAACCACCTACTTCTGAACCTCCTACCACTGAACCTCCTACAACTGAACCATCTACTACTGAAGCACCGACAACTGAACCACCTACCACTGAAACTCCTACCACTGAAACTCCTACTACTGAATCACTTACCACTGAACCAATTACTACTGAACCTCCTACCCCTGAACCACCTACTTCTGAACCTCCTACCACTGAAACTCCTACAACTGAACCATCTACTACTGAAGCACTGACAACTGAACCTCCCACTACTGAACCACCCACAACTGAACCTCTTACTACTGAACCTCCAACTACTACTGAACCACCCACAAGTGAACCACCTACCACTGAATTACCTACCACTGAACCACCTACCACTGAACCTCCGACTACTGAACCACCTACCACTGAACCTCCTACCACTGAACCTCCTACCACTGAACCTCCTACCACTGAACCTCCTACCACTGAACCACCTACCACTGAACCTCCTACCACTGAACCACCTACTACGGAACCACCTACCACTGAACCTCCTACCACTGAACCTCCTACCACTGAACCACCTACCACTGAACTACCTACCACTGAACCTCCTACCACTGAACCTCCTACCACTGAACCTCCTACCACTGAACCTCCTACCACTGAACTTCCCACAACTGAACTACCTACTACTGAACCTCCTACCACTGAACCTCCAACTACTGAATTACCTACCACTGAACCTCCTACTACTGAACCTCCTACTACTGAACCTCCAACTACTGAACCTCCAACTACTGAACCTCCAACTACTGAACCTCTAACTACTGAACTACCCACAACTGAACCACCAACCACTGAGCCTCCTACTACTGAACCACCCACAACTGAACCACCCACAACTGAACTACCTACCACTGAACCTCCTACCACTGAACCTCCTACCACTGAGCCTCCTACCACTGAACCTCCTACTACTGAACCTCCTACCACTGAACCTCCAACTACTGAACCTCCAACTACTGAACTACCCACAACTGAACCACCTACCACTGAGCTTCCTACTACTGAACCACCCACAACTGAACTACCTACCACTGAACCTCCTACCACTGAACCTCCTACCACTGAACCTCCTACCACTGAACCTCCTACCACTGAACCTCCTACCACTGAACCTCCTACCACTGAACCTCCTACCACTGAACTTCCCACAACTGAACTACCTACCACTGAACCTCCTACCACTGAACCTCCTACCACTGAACCTCCTACCACTGAACCTCCTACCACTGAACCACCCACAACTGAACTACCTACCACTGAACCTCCTACCACTGAACCTCCTACCACTGAACCTCCTACCACTGAACCTCCTACCACTGAACCTCCTACCACTGAACCTCCTACCACTGAACCTCCTACCACTGAACTTCCCACAACTGAACTACCTACCACTGAACCTCCTACCACTGAACCACCTACCACTGAACCTCCTACCACTGAACCTCCTACCACTGAACCACCTACTACTGAACCTCCTACTACTGAACCTCCTTTTATATAAACTTTTATATAAATTATAAAGTTAATAAATATGGAATACAAAGAATATTTCAATTATATTTTAATAATCAGTGCTTAGAATATGAGATAAGTGGTATGGACAGCAGTAACACAAATTATTGTATTTTTTTTCTTTTTGAAATATGTGCTGTCTTTTTATTTTATACAATATATTTTTTACCTCTCATTGTATGTTAAACTAAAAGAAAATGTTTCTATTGATGAGTTTTTCATGTTTTTTAAACTATATTTCCCTGTATCTATCAATAATCTTCTTATTAATAATATAAATACATTAAATAGGTTAAAAAAATAACTTAATAAATGTGTTTTTACGCATATAATCTGCATACTTATCTTATTTTAATATAAGTATGTGTGTTTTATTTGTCTTTAATTTTAATTCTAATTATGTGATTTATGTGTATCGCCAATGTAATGGGCGAAAGCCTGTTTTTGGTTAACAGCAAATAAATATAAACATGATAAATTAATTTCATCTAATTTTTATATTTCAGTTAATTATATATCATTTAAGGGAGCAGGGTACCGACCTTATATCTCAAAAACTAAAACATGTTTTGGGTCTAAATTTGGTGTCATTGTGTAGCTAAGGGTCACACCTAGCCGTGATAAAAATTTCATAATGTTTGACTGTTCTAAAAAAAAGAAAAAAATTATTGAAATTAACATTGGGCCTTATGGGCTTAAAATTTCAAAAAATCATATAAAATTAATTTGCACGGTAACCCCCCAAAATTTTTATATATTTAAAATTGTCTCAAGCTGAAGTATCCTTGTACAAAATTTCATATATATATATTTTTTTTTTGACGAGAAAAGTTTGAGTCTAATGGCCGACGTTGGTCCCCTACTGCCTTAAGAATAATTCGTATTACAAATTTTATTGTTTACGTCCTTATATTATAGTCTAATTTTTTTGTACTGAACTTTTGTTGTGTAATATGCTGATTTAAAGTATATTATGCAGTTAAAACTGCATAATTTTATTTATTACTTAAAGTAAATTAAATATAATATTCTTCTAAAGTTAAATTAAGTTTCAAAAAAAAAAAAAATTACAGCATACGCGTGGGGTTACGTTGCACTAAATTTTAGAATATACCGCAATGAAATCTGAAAATTTGCAATACTTAAAGGAATAGACCATATAAGAAAACATAAACATTTATATCACAAAACACTTGATGGGACTTACATAAATAGCTTTAGTTTGTCTCAAAACCCCAACTGTAGCTCAATTGCAGTGATCAGAAAATTTCGATTTATGCAACCAGCACAACATTTTTTTTTACTAATTTTTTTATGTTTCTGACGTCATAAACATAAATAGTCACGGAAAATGTATACTTTACAGTATTTTCACGCTCTCACGTGGGGCTACATTAATATTCTGGTTAAAATTGTCATCAGTGTTGAAGATCCCCATTTCGTGTTTATTTATTAAAAAGCACATGTTGTTTTATGTGGTGTATGGCTTTAAGGCTTATGGAAAAATCGTAAATATGGCAACATTATCATATATTACACATGCCAAGATATAGAGTGGGTGCGGTGGGTGGCAAAGAATGCATTGAAATATTAGCATTTACTCCCATTCTTGTGCAAGTTTTTTATTTCCTTTCAGGTATGTATATTACAACAGTTTTATTCCAGATCAAATATTATTACTATAAAATTTAAATATATCGTTGAAAAGTGATCAAATTTTTTCCTAATTGCCAGAAAATTAACCTCCTTAAAGTCATAGACCACATAAAACAACATGATGCTTTTTAATGAATAAACACGAAATGGGATCTTCAAAACTGTTGATAATTTTTACCAGAATGTTAACGTAAATGTAGCCCCAAGAGAGAGCGTGAAAATACTGTAAAGTATGCAATTTAAGTGAAAATTTATATTTATGACGTCAGAAACATGCAAAATTACTATGAAAATGTTTTGCGGATTACATAGATTGAATTTTCTGATCACTGCTTTGGGGCTACTGTTGGGTTTTGAGTCAAACTAAAGTTATTTATGTAAATCCCATCAAGTGTTTTGTGATATAAATGCTTATGTTTTTCTCTGGTCTAATGATTATAAACTCAAAACGTAATCTACAAAACTTATGACAATTTTTACCAGAATTTAAATATGGCCTCACAAGAGAGCGTGAAAAGAACGCTAAAAGCGACAGTGGTGAAAATTTCGCGTTTTTATTGTGACACAGTGATATTAAAGTAGCTCTTTGATTGGCTAATGGGAACCCACTAGCCAATCAGAGAGCTATATAGTGTACTATCGCTGTCACAATAAGTGAATATTTCTGTTTATGGCGTCAGAAACAAGCAAAAGTTGGTATGAAAATATTGTGTATGGGTTAGTTATATTAGGTCGAAAATATATGTTCTGATCACTGGCTTACGGCGCTACAGCTAGGTTTTGAGACAAACTAATGTTATGTAAGTCACATATCAAAGTGGTTTGTGATAAAAATCCTAATGTTTTCTTATTCTTGTCTATGCTTTTAAATGATAAAAAAGAGTTTTTTTATTATTATTTTAAAAAATGATAATATTGATAATGAAAGCTTATGTTATATGAATTGATAGAAGGAAAAAAACTTAAAAAGAAGGGAAAGTGAGGGTAAGGATAACAAGAAAAGAATATAATTAAATGCTTCATTTTTTATTTATTTTCAATGCATATGTGGCTTATTGGCGTAAAAAAAAGAGAAGAAAGAATTATAATCTTTTCACCGCACTGCAGGTGACACTTCTATAAAGTTAGGGAAATTTCATACAATGATAAAATACACGCTAAGCAAAAAAAAAAAAAAAAAAAAAAATGTCTACACGGCACGAATAAATTACGTAATTTATGCTAGATTACAAATGATGCTAAATTAGAAGAACACAAATATAATATTTATGCTATTGTAACATATATTATTTGTGAGGTATATAGCATAAATTATTCTGTAAATGCTGTGCTGAAAATGAGCTAGCATAATTATGAAATCCGTGTGGTAAGATTAGAGAAACAGTGTACTAATTGTTAATAGTTTTTATTAATTACAAACCAAATTTAAGGAGTTTTTATCACCAATATAAGCCAATTAGATCCTAGCATACAATTAAATTAGTTTATAAAATATTCTTAAAAATCTTAATTTGTTATTTTTTAATAAGGAAATTAGTTACTAATAATTAAAATATTTCCCAAACTGAATTGCTGTTATAAATTATCATAAATGCTTGTGAATGTTCGTAAATCTAGCTACTAAAATGACGAACAACTTTAATTATGCATATTGTGCATTTTTTTTCCTTTTTTTTTGGTTTAAGAAAACAAGGTTTACGAGCAACATTATTATCAACCACAAAATAGTAGTTTTAATTCTTTAATTTAACCATTTTTTTAATATGAAACTATAACGTTATAAAATATTGAAATTTTAGAGTCAATAAATTTATATCAATTTAAAACCTTTTTAGAAATAAAAATATGTATAGCATGTAGTACACATTTTTTTTTAAATAAAACATATTTAATATTTTTCAAATTTAACAAAATACTTACAAAGTGTTAAATTTTCGTAGACATAAAATTGTGTAAAAAAAACTTTATATAAACCTTATTTGCAAGTGACAGTTTTTAGCTCAAGTTGGTACCATATATTTACTTAATTTAATTAAATTTGTAAATATTTTTTAAGAACAAGTAAAATATATTAACGTTATAAAGTTTGACAAGAACAAGAAGCAGTTAAAAATCACCTTATACACATGTAACATGGAATTCCAATGCTTCTTACCAGCATTTCTTTCTTTCTTTTTTTTTTTTTTTTTTTTTTTTTTGCTTTAAACTTGTCAAGGTATACCTCGTAAAAAAAAAATCCGTAATAGATGCAGTAGTTTTCTCAAAAATTGAGAAAACTAAAAACAACAACAACAACAACTGTTTTTCCTAATTAAGCGTAAGGTTAAATTAGGAGTCTTGTGACTTTTTCAGTTTTCAACGCGTCTCTGATTGGTGTTACGTCACCACCGGTAAGAAGCAATGCATATTAATAGAACATGTAAAATATCCACACATAAAACTTTTTTTTTAAGTGTTAATAAAAATCGATGTGATAAAAAATTAATAAGTTATAAGAGATTAAAAAAAAATCAAAGAAGATTTTTCAAAGAAATTAGAATTTTTTTATAAAGAAAATATATATCTAAAAAGTTTAAACTTTAGTTTACCTTTTGGTTTCACTGTTTTTAATTTAATAATATCTGAAAATAAAAATTAATAAAAAATTAATTTTAATGAATATAATAAAACAAATATATCATATGCTAGGATCTATAAAAATAATATATAGACTGGTTGCACTCATATTTAAAAGCCACTATTTTGTTGGTCAGGAATACATAGGCCAGCATAGGAAAAACGTCATTTTTATTTTATTGACAGCTAAAGAAGCTTCAAACCTCAATCAAAGCCATATTTCTAGCTTCTATAAGCTTGAAGAATATGAGAAATTCGTTCAGTTGAAAATAAACTCTTTTTAAGTGAAAAATCAAGAGAAATGATGTTTTCCCCGATGTTGGACAATACATTAGGCACCACAAACATGGCGACAAAGTGCAAGGATGTGCAAGGGGTCTATTGAAAATACATAATTATTATTGCATACAGGAACATCTAGTTGTAGTTTCAACAAGATCAGATGAGCTGCTATTATTAGTTGCTCCTAATTCACTAGTACTTGTTGAGAATTCACTGCTATTTGTTGTCGACGCGTTACTACTAGTTGATGTCTCAGTACTACTGGTTGACGACTCACTACTACTGGTTGACGTCTCACTACTACTGGTTGACGTTTCACTACTATTTGTAGATGACTCACTTGTGGTATCTTCATAGGTGGTATCATCATAATACGTCGTGTCTGTATATTCGTCGGTCGGGTAAGTAAATTCTGTAGTTGACATTTCTTCAGGGCTCGTGGTTGTAGGTGGGAACAGATCACATCTCTTGAATGCTCGGATACGTTCTCTACAGATTAAATCTGTCAAAATATAAATGATAATTACTTTTAATATTAAAAATAACATTATGTCACTAGGGGCGTATTCAGGATTTTGCAACGGGAGCGCTAAAAAAAGCGTTGAAAAGCTTGTACACATAGTTTTGCAGTGTGTAATCAACGGTTATGACGTCACTAAACGTTGATAATGTAACGATAAACACGTTAGTGACGTCACAAACGTTAGAATCACAATGGAATAAACGTCAAACTTGGCCGTTACAAATCTACGATTTTGCTATTTAATCCTAACGTTTGTGACGTCACTAACGTTTTAATTGATTGAAATATCAACGTTTAGTGACGTCATAACTGTTGATTCCACAATACTTAAAGCATTGCAAAACTGTGTACAAGTTTTTCAACGCTCATTTTTTAGTGTGAGGGGTCCAGCCTATAGTGAGCATAGGCAAAGGGGAGAAACCACCCCCTTTTCCCATGCTTGTTCAGACCTGACGGGGGGTCCGGACCCCGAAAACACCCCCCTGAATACGCTCCTATGTCACCTATTTTTTTTATCGTAATATAAAGTTATTTTATTATTATTATAAAATAAGCTCCGATGTAAAATAAGGTTAGAGAAGTATTTAAATAATAAAACGATATCATGTTATACTTACTCCAGCGAGGAACAGATGGACAGGACTGTACATGAAATAAGACAATTAAACTATTTACCACCATAAAGTGCAAAAAAAAAAAAAATCAATAATAAATTAGTAAAATTACAAGTTGGGATCATATTCATGTCATATTATGCGTAGAACACGTTGAACCAAAAACATGTCTAACAAACCTAAATATCAACGTTGATATAACTGGAGTTATTTATTTCTAATTAATTTTCCATTTACAAAATGGCAGCTGCGGTTTTGTGACGTCACATCTTACCTGTTTCCGCGCGCGTGTACTATAGTGAGCTGTGACGTCAAAAACCCGCAGCTGTGATTTGAGAAATGCAAAACAAATTAGAAATCAATGACTCTGGGCAAATCAACGTTGATATTTAGGTATGTTAGGATATTAGACATGTTTTTAGTTCAAGGTGTTCTAGGTCTCTAACCCTTTTCTTTTGTGCCCTCACTGCGAAGAAATCACGTAAAGTAGGCAACTTATACGCTACAATTTCTATTGCAAACTTGCATTTCATGACGTCGTGAATTCCCAAAATTTGCGTACTTTACAGGGTTTTTTTAATCTCAGTTTTTAAAGGTATACAGGTGATCGAGTTATTCTATAAGGTGTATGCATTTATGTTATAGTCGACGCTATGTTGGATGACTCAATAACATGAGAGGCATAGGAAAAAATCATTTTGCCAGTTTAAAAACACTACAATATATGACATATTTTTGAGAGCATTGATGCTGTTATGAATAAGTATCTCACGCATGTGAGAAATAACAATAAAAAATAACAGATTTCCTAAAGAAAATTGGCTGAAACGAAGTTTGTTCTATGCTCAGCAACGTTATTTACTACTCCAGTATGGCCTCTAAGTGCATTAAATATGACGTCATGCGGATACACCCTATATAAGGAATATATATGAGGGACATAATATGTGTGTGTATAATATATATTATATACATATATATATGGCCCCAACTCATGAATTTTACGTCTTTGATTTAATGTTTTAAGATCAGGATCTCCTTAACTTAATTACTATGGTGGTTAATTAGTAGTTATATATATATATATATATATATATATATATATATATATATATATATATATATATATATATATATATATATATATATATATATTTATATATATTATATATATATATATATATATATATATATATATATATATATATATATATATATATATATATATATATATATATAATATCATCACTTTTGCAACATTGATAAATTAAATTAAAGAAATTTGAGATTATATGTTGTATCTTATAGCGTTTATGTTGTCATAACATTTATGTTTTATTTTGTTTTTGTTTATATAAACACAAAAACATTGTTTACTAAAAATAAGATAAACATATTATTATAACTCTTTAAGCACGAGTCAATTTTTAATAAAAATTATGAAATGCACATAGGAAAAACTTAAGAATCAATAATTTTAGCTTAACTATTATGCTACACAGCAAAGGTATACAGTGAGTTATATTAAAATTGGGACTTAAAAGATTTTACGTGTTTTTACATGAGCACGAATACGTTAGTTGATGCATAGCAATGAGAGAGGTGTTATGTTTACTGCTGCACTTCTCCACTTTTTACTTGATTTCTATTATGTTATGATCAAGACAGAAAGCGATGAGTAAACATCATGCAAACTAGAGAGAAGGAACAATGGGTGGGCGAGCATATTTTGGTGTGCTTTGATAAAAGTCAAGTATAAGGTGGAGAAGTGCAGCAGTGAACACCTCTCTTATTGTTATGCATTAACTCGAACTCGAATACGAGTTAAACTCATAGTGGTTCTTAAGGTCCATATATTATAAGAGGTTATATAGATGCTCCGGGAAAAGTTTTGGCCAAGGTCGCGCGTAGCTTAAAATAATTCACCAAAGACGTCATATCACCAGGTGTATTTTTATTCACCTTATCAGTGACGTAACTGGTGAACGGCATCGTATTGGCTTAGAACCAAGTACAATCCATCACAAAATAAAATCAACTGCGCGAGTTTTATGCTGCGCTCAACCTATATGGACCTTGAGTGGTTCTCAGCTACTTAAAATCCTCTTTGAGTTCCAATTTTAATGTATTTTCACTATACTTTTCACCAATAATAAAAAGTAAAGCTAATAAGAAAAGTATTTAGTTTATCATTACAGCTAAACTAAAAAAAAAAAAAAAAAAAGAATTTTTCTGTAAAAGTTAAACAACTAAATTAAAGTACAAATATATGAAACCTATTTATTCCATGCACAAAATATATCTGTATTAAAATAGCATAATGAAGTTTAATGTTTACCATAATGAGGTTGCTCCGTAAACATTGAAGAAAAAGCAGTGATTCGGTACTACAAGATTTTTCAGGTCTCACTCCTCTATGACGCAGAATTCGAACTCTTCCATTATCTAAAATAATAATCAATCTTCTAAAAATATAATATAAAATTAGTGAGGTTATGCGGTTATGTTGTGTCTTGACTTAAAGTTATAAAGAAAAAGGTTTAGTTATACATTTTTTGTTATATACTTTTACATTTGCTCAAAAAAAAAAAAAAAAAAAAAAAAAAAAAACTGGAAATAGTTTGTATAGGAACTTTTGCTTCAAATATTGTAGAATTAACGTTTGTGACGTCATAAGCATTGATATAATAACAATAAAAAATAAATATTGTTACAAATTTTGGTGTTACACCAAGAAAAAATGGTTTGTTTCTGTATATATATTTAAAAAAAAAAAAAGATGTGTTCTCTATGACCAAAGTTTATTATTAACTGTAGTAACTTTTAAAGCCCTTATCAACTTACTTTTTTATCATTTAGAATACTAGACCGATAATAACGATACCAATTATCCATGAATTAGGCACAGCCACGTTGATTTTGTATTTATTTTCATTTATTTTCCTTTTGCGGTTATATCACGTATCTTACGTCACAAAATGTACCGATGGGACCGTAATAGGGGTAAAGAACTTAGGGGAGGGGCTAAAATTTATCACGTGACATTAAGAGCGGTGACTGTGATTGGCGGCGGTACATTGTGACGTCAGATACGTGATATAACCGCAAAAAGGAAAATAAAAGAATATAAATACAAAATCAACTTGTTAGTGTCTCATTCATGGATATTAAGGTATGGTAATTATCAGTCTAGTATTCTAAATGATAAAAAAGTATGTTGACAAGGGCTTTAAGCTTATCAAGAATTGAAAAATATGTATATATTATTATTTTTATTTTGTGAAAGCACAGTGATTATTATGATTATTATTATAAAAAGCTGTTCTCATTGAATCAGTCAGTTTTTTTACATCAATTCTATTTATTGAAATTACTTTTTATTATTATTTTTATTGTTGTCATAAAAAGATATTCCTTTGTTTATTTTTTATTTTTACCTCCCTCTGCTCTCAAAGTATCATTACATGTGAAGATTGCTCGAGTAACGATTGATTTCCATCGATTATCGATTCCTTTGGTAAAAACTCGCTGCGCTACAGTGGTGTCCACAAAATTGTTCCAACCTATCTATAGATACATTGATAGTATAAAAATTATTTTTTTGAATAATTATAACATTATCCAATTAGTAAATTTTTTTTTTTTTTTTGCCACATCTTGTTACAACTTTTTCAAAGTTCCGTCAGGACACTGTCTTACCGACAGCTACAATAAAAACAGCACACACGGGCCGGCCAAGGCTTAAATACACAGCCTGGTATTCACCATGATAACCTAGAGAAACCGTGGAAACACTGAGCAGGCTGGACGGTGCAATTACATCAATCATGCACCTCCCGAATGCTGTGCGTCGCAATAGAATGCATGTAATGTAAACATGTATCGTGCAACGTGTTGTGTTCTGTTCTAACACTTGACTCGCACCCAGCATTGGCTCGAATCTATACTCGATGAGGATCAGTACACACGACCTTGGTTGACTGTATATGAGCTTTCAAATATTTAAATGAAAATTAAGAGCCTATAAGGTGACACATTGTAAATATTTTATTACTGTAAGAAATTATGAAAGAAATGAATAAAACAATTAAATTTGAATTGGTGAAATGCATCTAAAAAGTGGGGGGGGGGGAGTTGTGAATAAGTTTGAAATTTAATTAAAAAGTTATTGCGTATATCTTTCTAATAATTCCTTATTAAGATTAAAAAAAAGTATAGTTCTATAATATACCCTATTAAATTATGCAACTAAATTTACTTACCATTTGCTTATTTTTGAATAAACCTTCAGTAAAACACTAAAAAAGAAAAATATTTATTTATAAAAAGTCCAGAAATAATTCTTTTTTTTTTTAGAGTTATTAATTTTATTTTGCAACTATGAAATAAACAATAAACCTAAGTAATAACTACTTTTTCTTTTTAAAAGAATAGAGATTTGCTATTACTATTACTTACGGCCATAGCTGCAATTCTAGCCTCTGTAAATGAAAAATTCAGTTTAGATAAAACTGAACGTGTAATCGAAATGACACTTTCTAAATTGTAAAAACAAATTTGCTCATTTTTTGTATTAAAAATTTAAAAAATCAATTTAATTGTTTTCATAAAATGCAATAAAACAATCTATTGAATGTTATAATCCAAAGTCAAATGACACATTTATTTGTTGATTGATTGATTGATTGATGACTGTACAGACCTACACGCTTAGAAGAGAAGTCCAGTTGGGTACTTATAAGTTGTGAAGATTGAAATTTATTAAGAATATAATCTTTGGTTGCACTAAACAATATTAAATTGTTCTTGTTGCTATTAGCTCTTAACATTTCGCGTCTTGTGAAGGAACTGCCGGGAATACTTTTGCAACACAGATTCATAAGCTAAGGGAAAAAATTTGAAATGTTAAATGTAGTAATAATCATTTCATTGAGCTTAAATTATTATTATTTGATTTTAAAACTCCACACTCGGTGATGTGGGGGGCTATAGCATACACCGAGCTCATACTGAAGCCAAGATGCACGCACCCTGTCACTACCCAAAACTTCATGACCATTCTGCTAGGAGGCGAGTGGATGGCTATATGGGCACTAGGCCCTGACCGCCTCCATCGGGGCGAAGTTCTCTCCTGGGCGCGGTGAGTCACATTTCAGCGAACTCATAAGAGCCGGATGCCCATAGTTACCGAGGCACTTAAGGGCTGGGTAGATCTTGGCCTCCCAAGCCCATGCTTCGGCCGCCTTGCTAAGCTAGCTATAAGCTAAGCTGAGCTAGGCTAAGGGGCTTATTCAAGGGACGAGGCCCACCCCCACACCTAGGTCCTCTCCTGGGCGGGGACGGACGCGACCCCAGGCCCTAGAATCGTACGCTATCGCAAGATTCGGGTCCGAATGGCATAAATTGTAAAGTAACAATTGAAAACTTATATTTCTAACCTTTATTTTAATGAAGGTGATTTTGTTCCTTCTATTCAAATCAAGTATTTGACTTATATATTATTTAAGATTTCATTATCGAAATAAAAGTAATTTAATTTAAATCTAAGATATTATTCTTTAATAAAATAAATATATTCTTACAAAGGTGTTCATGATTTACTTACCTGAAAGTTCTGAGTATTGCATTGGAATTTACCGAAGAAATGACGTGAATCAATTGGAGACGTAGCTTTGACTGTCGTTGCGGCATTGATGCTGGAGATGCAACTCAACTAAATTTTGACATAAGTAAAAACTTTTATATTAACATAAGGCAAAGGAACATAAAGTTTGTTCCATTTTATAAATATATTTTATTAATATATTTACTCTAGGTACATTTTTCCCAAAAAAACTTACACAGGCACACAGCAAAAGAGTAACAAACGTCATCTCCATTTGGAAGCTAAATAAAACCTGTTTTCATGGTAACATTGACTTTATATATGACTGACTGAAAAGTACGTAAGGACATTTCTCCTGTCCATCAAAATACACATACAATGTTAAATGTCAAAAGTCAACTTGATGAATTCAATTCGGAAGTCATGACGCAAATTAATATTCCCCATTTAAATAAAATTTATTACGTAAAAATATCATTAATATCATTTTTAATATAATATTTGCACAATAATTTTTAATGTATGATGCATGGTTATTTTATTATGAATATTATTCAATAATATTTTAACACGTATTATTATATGAGTCATAAAAGTGTGAAGGTAAATAATGTAATTTATTACAATTTTTTTACTACAAATATTTTTGGCCCATTTTTTTACTTTTATTTTTCTCTGTCGAACAGTTTTTATGATCAGAAAATGGAATTCGTATTTATTTAAACTACTAATCTTGTCTTCCAATAATTTTTTTTTTTTTTTTATTTTTTTTTTGCTTGAGATAGTGTTATCGTGCTACACCAATCCATAGTCCCATTCAAGAATATACAGACCGGTATTCACCATGACAGCCTAGAGAAACCGTGGAAACATCTAGGCAGGCAGGTCAGTGCAATCACATCAATCATGCACCTCCCGAATACTGTGTGTCATCATGGAATGCATGTAAACATGAACTTTCAGCATAATTCGTTACGTACAGCATAATCTATTATAATGCTATAGCTATACTGTATAATAATTAATTATATTACATTGCATAAAAAATGTGTGTTTTTTACAGAATAAATATATTATAGAATAATATTTATGTTGTCCTAACTTAGTAAGCTTTATGCTATAATTATAAAAATGTAACATTATTTACGAAATATATTATTTCTATGTATTGTACATTAAAAAAAAAATCCATAGCATCATTCTGCAAATATAAACTTTAAAATTGGAAAGAGTGTTTTTCGTTTTTTCGTTTTTTTTTTTTTTTTTTTTTTTTTTTTAATTATATACTGTAGTAATGTACGTACAGTATGTACCCTCAATTGAAACTTCATTTTATATTATCATCCTTTCATTTTAGGTTATATCGGAAACGGAAACCTAAACTATTTATAAAATTTCTTAACATCCTTTTCATGAGCACCAGTAATTACTATAAATATTAATGTAAGTTTACACTAATTAAGTGACACTTCCGTGTTCGAGTTCTAATTTTCATAAAACTTGCTTTAAATATGCAATGATATATTTTTACTTATATATATATTTTATATTATCATCCTTTCATTTTAGGTTATATCGGAAACGGAAACCTAAACTATTTATAAAATTTCTTAACATCCTTTTCATGAGCACCAGTAATTACTATAAATATTAATGTAAGTTTACACTAATTAAGTGAAACTTCCGTGTTCGAGTTCTAATTTTCATAAAACTTGCTTTAAATATGCAATGATATATTTTTACTATATTTAACACAGCATTTGAGATCATACATTAAATAGAAATGTAAGTATAAGTATATTAATTAATTGATAAAGTAATTAAATTATATAGAATTAGGTTATTTACTTTGAAAGTAATTGATTTTTCATTTATTTACCCTTTTTTTATGATATAAAACTTATGATATTTTTATGATAATATAACTTTTTTTAAAGTTTATTTTATAAAGACGTAGAACACCTTGAACAAAAAAATTGCGTAATATCCTGACAAACCTGAAAATCAACGTTGATTTAGCCGGAGTCATTGATTTCTAATTTATTTTCCATTCACAAAAATATCGATGCCGGTCACTGACGTCACAGCTCGTCCGGTTTACTTGCGTGTGGACCAGGCAAGCTATGACGTCAGTGACCGGCAGCGACATTTTGTGAATGGAAAATAAATTAGAAATCAATGACTCCGGCTAAATCAACGTTGATTTTCAGGTTTGTTATGATATTACGCAACTTTTTTTGTTCAAGGTATAAAGCGTGTTCAGTTATACGTTAATAGTATAATATAATAGTAACACTAAAGAAAAACATGAAAGTTGTGATTTGGGGGGGGGGGGGGGGATTGGGTATAGAAGTATTTAAAACTGGATTTTTTTTAAATTTTGTTATCCATTTAATAATTTTTTGTTTTTTGTAACAAATATCAAAAGTGTTATCAAAATACGGAAATGTTATTATCAGAGTGTTCAATTATTGTATGAAATAATTTTTGTCTTGTAGGTTCTGTACCGTGCTACAAATTGTAATGATAATAACATATTTTCACCGAGAATGTTATGCATATACTTGTGATGACTACGCCTATAAAAATATAACTTCAAATTTAATTTTTGATAATTGTAATTTTTTATCAAGTGAATCGATGGAATTCAACTGCAGTAGTATTGCAGTTATTCAAGGATCAACTTATGCTTTGCAAGAAAGCGTAATTATTAAGAAGGTATTTAATATATATTTCTTCAACACCGTTTATGTTACCTCTATCGTATTCCTGCTCTCAAACCGTTTAATTATAATACTGGACTAAATTATTTATTATAGAGATTTATTGATTCCCTCCCCCTCCCCCTCTCTTTCAGTTCTGTGACTCTACAAGTGTATGTGTCTGCAGTTAAAATCTTGAGTATCTTTGCCGGGTTACCAGAATTAAAATGACCATACTTTTTATAATTTAATACGTACTATATTTATTTATGTATGTTCTGACATGTCTATAGTATTCCCTCCCTCCCTCCCTCCCTCCCTCCCTCCCTCCCTCCCTCCCTCCCTCCCTCCCTCCCTCCCTCCCTCCCTCCCTCCCTCCCTCCCTCCCTCCCTCCCTCCCTCCCTCCCTCCCTCCCTCCCTCCCTCCCTCCCTCCCTCCCTCCCTCCCTCCCTCCCTCCCTCCCTCCCTCCCTCCCTCCCTCCCTCCCTCCCTCCCTCCCTCCCTCCCTCCCTCCCTCCCTCCCTCCCTCCCTCCCTCCCTCCCTCCCTCCCTCCCTCCCTCCCTCCCTCCCTCCCTCCCTCCCTCCCTCCCTCCCTCCCTCCCTCCCTCCCTCCCTCCCTCCCTCCCTCCCTCCCTCCCTCCCTCCCTCCCTCCCTCCCTCCCTCCCTAATTCATTTTTATTTATTCTAGTCATACTATGTTGAGGCCATACTCTACATTGATATTGCTGATACGGAGCCATTGAGGTCTGAGACACAAGAAGAATGGTGGTGTGTTAAAGCAAAATATGGTAAAGTCACTTTACTTCACTCTACCTCCATTCTCAAGTCTGACCTCCATACTTTGGTGGATGAACAAGAGGATCTTAGGATACCTGAACGAGTAAGTAATAATATGTTTGTTTTTTTAACGCAAGGACCTTTTCAATATGGCAAAAAAAATAAAATAACTTATACCAAAACAGAGGTAATATAATTGTAAAATTTAATTTTATATCTGCAATATGTATTCCAGACTCAACATGCAATACGGGCCACTGAATTATTTAACTTCAATTCTCTTCTAAGCTCTCAGTTAACAAGATTTCACATAGAAGTAAATTTTAGTGGAAACAGCACAATTGGTGTAGCTAGAATTTTGAATACTGATGAGTGCTACGCTGAACATGAGTAAGTCAATTAAAAAAAAACATAAGTATTTATTTGCAAATACTTATTGATGTTTTTTTGTTGGTGTTAGGTACAAGAGTGGGTCTCATATTTTGTCAGGCTTATATTTCACCCTTTCCAAAAAAAAAAAAAAAAAAAAACTCATTTTTTTTCTTTTTTTAATAAAAAGACGAATATTTATTTTTTTACATGCTATACGGAAAAACATTAAATACATAATTTATTCTGCATTAAATAAGTATTAATAGTCTGAAGCAAAAATGTTGCAATTTTGTAATAACATAAGTAATAAAATTATACCTTTAACGTTAACTTGCGTTAACTATAACGTTAACAGCTTTTTTATATTGAATATGTATTTTATTATTATTATTTGTAAATTTATAATTAGTTAAAAAGTTAGTTAGTTGTTTTTGTTTTTTCAATCAGTATATATATGAAAGTAAAAGTTTCTTTCAAAAAGTAACGTTATAGTTAACGCTATATGTTAACGTCAATTTTTGTTAATCTATAACTATATAACGTTACTCTTGGCAATGTTGTTAATCTATATTATAGAAATAACCAGTTAACGTTATATATAGTTAACTTTTAACGTTAACGATTTTACGTTAACGAATACAAGACTGATTTGTACCCAAAACCCGCCCGCATGTGTGTGGGTTACAACAACAACAGACGTTATCATTTGAAGTATTATTCATATGACACATAAATTTGACACACTTTTTCATGTGTATCGATGGATAAACAAAGTTGGAACAATGTATACAAATGAAGCCGTGCAAATGTAATTTTTATGTTTACGATGCATGTTTACGTGCATTCCATGATGACGTACAGCATTCGGGAGGTGCATGATCGATGTGATTGCACCGACCAACTTGCCTAGACATTTCCACGGTTTCTCCAGGCTGTCATGGCGAATGCCGGGCTGTGTACTTAGGCCGTGGACGGCCCGTGTGTGCTTTTCCATTAATTGTAAAGTCCTTACCTGTCGATAAGACTATGTCTTGACTGGGACTGGGACTGGTGCAGCACAATAACACAATATGGCAAGTAAGTATAAAAAAAAGTAAACGGCTCCATTTGTTTGCATTTGCATTGTTTCAACTTTGTTTACGTGCTATTGTCAATAATTAATAATAATAATTAATGTATCACAATCAAATTATGTTTTGTTTGTTCGTAGCTACTTTCCTAGTTCTTGTATTGATGAGGTAAAAGTTGGATTATTTTCTATTTTACCACGAAAGGAGCTGCTAGATGATTTTGATTGGAAGAATCGAACTGTGAGTTATTAATTTTAGTTTGTTTTTTTCACTCTCATTATCTCTCTTACAATATAGAAGACGTTGCAAAAGTAGGTTTAGTGATAAAATAAACAAACTGACAGCTCAACAATACTAACAAAGTGCTAGCAGACGACTTGTTGTTCCTGTCTACATTTAACATGCTTTCTTATGAGGCAATAAAGCAGCTATAGCTCAAGTCAGAATTATTTCTCGAAGTTGAAATTTTTACTGTAGCTTTATTACTAAGTTTTAAAGCTTTTGTTTTTCTGGATTTCAAAAGTTACATTAAAAGCTATTATAGTAAAAATTTTAGCTTCGAGAAATAATTCTAACTTGAGTTATAGCTGCTTCATTGCCCCATAAGAAAGCATGTTAAATTGAGACTGGAACACAAAGTTGTCTGCTAGCACATTGTATGTACTGTAATGTTCAGTTTTGCATGAGTTTATTTTATCACTAAATCTACTTTTTAAAGTCTTCTTTTAGTTAAAATATTTCAAATTTAAAGGAAAAGTCCAGAGAAAAACATAAGCATTTATATCACAAAACACTTGATGGGACTTACATAAATAACTTTAGTATGTCTCAAAACCCAACTGTAGCTCCGTAGCAGTGATCAAAGATTATGATTTATGCAACCAGCACAACATTTTCATGCTAATTTTTCCATGTTTCTGACGTCATAAACATGAATAATTGCACAAATTGCATACTTTACAGTATTTTCTTGCTCTCTCGTGGGGCTACATTAACATTCTGGTAAAAATTGTCAACAGTTTTGAAGATCCCATTTCGTGTTTATTATTTAAAAAGCACATTTTTGTTTATGTGGTCTATAGCTTTAAAAAAAATGTAACTCTTACGTAAAATAATATAAATAAAAACCGTATAAGAGTGTATCAATAATACAGTATTAATTATAAACAATATGACAGTATGATTTGCATTTTGCATTCACCAACATTTTAATTTATTTATAATAAATAACATGTAATAAAAATTATTCAACACAGCATTTTTTTTTCCAGCTACTTGAAGTATACCAAGATCTTCTAAAACCAGAAGTTCAAAACTTCGTACTGACAACGAATATTCAAGCTAGTGGAATGTTTAAACATATCTTACCTATAGCACATTTAAACTTAAAATCTCTTGATTTAAGTTTTAATATAATCAGAAGTTTGAAATCTGAAAATTTACAATATATGGAACATCTTATCAACCTAAATTTGGAGTCAGCAGATATAAAAAATATAGATCCAGGTATTTTACGAAAAAAAAAATACACATTATACACTTCTCCCAATACTAGTTCGAGCGGATACAGTGTAATTAACAATGTAAAGTCAACTGTGATTGGCTTGTAGGTTTATAACACGATCTCTGATTGGTTTAGCACCGCGGATACAGCTTTTGGAGGGAACGAACTTATTTTGGCCAGAGTGTATACGATCATTATATAGGATAGAAAAGCCTTTTTTGTGTTTAAAGATAGTTTTTTTTTTAATTGTAAAAGGACACGGGATTTGAGAAAAACAACTGAATCTGTATCAAAAAACGTTTGTAAAAGAGAGAGAGAGAGAGAGAGAGAGAGAGAGAGAGAGAGAGAGAGAGAGAGAGAGAGAGAGAGAGAGAGAGAGAGAAATACATCTAACCTGCTGAGCACAAGTTTCAATAATTTACATACACTCTGGCCAAAACAAGGTCGTTCCCACCAAAAGCTGTATCCGCGGTGCTAAACCAATCAGAGAGCGTGTTATAAACCTACCAGCCAATCACAGTTGACTTTACATGGTTAATTACACTGTATCCGCTCGAACTAGTATTGGGAGAAGTGTAGCTATTTAGTGCTCTCTTCCATTGCATTTGTTACACCTTGTGTGAAAATTTTAACATCAGTTTCGGAGCCTCCAATGTACAGTATACACAGAACTATGCGATAATATATTTCACCATGCATTCAAGTACTCACGCTAAATTTACAATGTTATTCTTATGAGAAAAACACGCGCTGAATTTAAATGGTAAAATATATTATCACGGTCCTGTGTACAATAAATAAGTATACGGTATGTCGTTAAGTCTAATAATATATAATAATAATAATTAATGACTTTAATTGGGCAAAATCTGATTAAAAACCTCTCAATTTAACCCAACTGCTTAACAGTATACAGTCAGATACAAGTTGGAAGTTAATTATGATATAATTATGATTATGTTATGTATACATAATCTTTAAAGAAATGCCTATATAAAAGTTATGTTTTTGAATCGTTTCTTATAAAGTTTTTGTATCATCGTAATAGTTATTAAAAAAAACTCGTATTCACGTAATAATTTACATTCAATATTACAGTGACTTTCACTGAGACACTGCACTTGGAGGTGCTAATGTTATCAGACAACCAACTGCGCTTCATGCCAAACGTCTCCATGCTGCACAATCTGCGAGTGTTGAACTTGAGCAGTCAGGGCGTAGCTCGGTTCTCTCTGTCACCTTTACAACAATTGGCATCTTTGACCTACTTTAATGTCTCACATAACAATATCGCAACCATCGACAGGTAACACATTCAAATAATACAGCAAATTACACACTATTGGGGAAAAAACAGTCTTGGGTTCGATTATCGTAAATACGATAACGATACTATATCGATATTTGATTATCGAACAATTATAGATTAACAGTTTTATTAAAGTTATTGTTATAGTTATAGATTAACAAAAATTGACGATATTATCGTCGCATCTTTTTGCTCAAAAAATATATGAAAAAATACACACAAAAGTAAGAAAAGTGCGCAGAGAATAAGAAAATTATACCAATTTTTTTAAAAAGTTTTATACAATAAATGAGGCGATTTATCATTATAGTCATAAAGCAAGCAGTATTTAAAATATTTTATTTCAATTAAAAAGTGCATTATAATTATCGTTATCGAAAAGCTATCGTTATAGTATCGTTATCGTTGGTAACATTTTTAAAAGTAACGATATCGTTATAGTGTTACTATACTAGAATATAGTATCGTTATCGTTATAGAAATTTTGGGTAGCGAACCCAAGACTGGGAAAAAAAAAATAAATAGTTGTATATATAACAATAGGATAATAAATAACTGTCAATTTTATTTTTTATTTAAAATGCAATATTTATAAACCTTCTGAAGAAGTAGTAATTTATTTCCTAGAGACGTAATTTAATAACTTTTTTACTGCCAAAAAAAGAGAATAGTTACTGTAAATTTTGAAATTGTTTTTACAATGTCCACGCATCCAGTCAGCAAATTTTTGCATGTTATTGTTTAATTATTTAGACGATTAATTTAAAACAATTACTGTCAAATTTTTTTGTATAACAAATTACCGCATCCATATCTTTCCATCTTGAGTATATTTCTTATACGATATATTTTGTGAGTTATGGTAACATTGTTTATGTTAGAGCGCAGCGAGCAAACGATATATGCATTATACTATAATACATATAATTATATATTATAATATATCTATATTGAAATATGAATGTTTTCTCAAAACTAACTGTGTACAAAAACTGTAAACACAAAAATAAAATCTCTACAATTTTTTATACACAGAGAAATGGTGCTTTTTTTTTTTTTTTTTTTTTTTTTTTTTTTTTTTTTTTTTTGCGTGACAACTTAAAGATTCAAATTAAAGGTTGTATGGCTTTTTTTATCTCAAAATTAAAAAAAAAAAAACTTCGAAACTTAATGATGCCATTTGAAAGTTAATTACAGAGCTACCTATGATAAAATTTTCAGAACTCTTGACCATCAGATAAGAGAGAAAATAATTATTGAAATTAACATTGGCTCTTATGGGACTGAAACTTCTAAAAATCTTAATTTAAAATCTAGCATGGTGACCCGGCCCCCAATTTTTTTTTTTTACATTTTTGAAGATACCTTATCCTAATGTATCGCACCGTGCAATATTTCAGATTTTTCTTTCTTTACAATTTTTAGTTAAATCTCGCAGTACCTGATTTCCTATCTTAAACAAACAAATAAAAATTATTACAAATTGCGTGTTTATCTTAAATACAAACTTAAATGTATATAGTTAAATTTTAATATGCTATGCTGAAATGTATTTTCTTTTCCAGGAAAACGTTTTCTTCTTGGGAGAAACTAGAAATTCTAGACCTTAGTTACTGCTCTCTACAAGAAATTGAAGCAGACACTTTTAGAAATTTAAATTCTCTACGATATTTGAATTTAGAAGGAAATAAGTTAAAAATACTTGATTCAAAATTGTTCTTAATTCAATCTTCTATCTTAAAAATTAATTTAAAATATAATAAACTAATAGGAAATTTAAAGTTTGAATTATATAAGATTTCATTATTAGATTTATCTAAAAATAAAATAAAATCTCCAGAATTTATAATTACAAAAGGAAATGTTGAAAAATTAGATTTAAGTTATAATGATTTCTCTAATTGGACGTCAGAAACAACATTTAAATCAAAGGATTATAATATAAATATAGCTAATTTAAGTTACAATAAAATATACATGTTAAATACTGATACGATAAAATCAATCAATAAATTAAATTTAATTGATTTAGGTGGTAATCTATTTGACTGCAGAGATTGTTCATTACTAGAATTTCAAAATTGGATAAATTCATCTAAAACTGAAATTTTAAATTTAAATTCAAACCAACCTTACGTATGTGATTTACCAATTGAAGAAAAAGGTACATTAGTGGTTAATGCTAAATATAATGAGACTGCATGTATTTTAAAACCATTTAATTATAAATTAGCTATTGGATTACCAATAAGTATTATATTTTTATTAATATTATTTATAATATCTTTATTATATATATATCGTTATGAAGTGCAGTATTTAAAACATTTATTGAGAGTTCGTAAGAGAAATACTAGAAAATGTGAACGTTCCAATTGTCGTTATGATGTGTTTGTCTCGTATTGTAGTAAAGATAGAGATTGGGTTTTGAATGTTTTGTTACCACAGTTAGAAAATCCTCAAGATAAGTACATGTTATGTTTACATGAGAGAGATTTTCCTCTAGGTGCTTATATTGTAGATAATATCGTCAGTCATATTACGGATAGTCGAAGAGTTTTGCTTGTGCTTTCGTCGAGATTCATCGAAAGTGATGTAAGCATAGAACGAATATTTCTCTCTCTCTCTCTCTCTCTCTCTATATATATATCATGACGCTATAATCCCTTTCGGGGTAAGCCAACAACATAGATGGTTTTTAGCCTGACCCATTGCAGTGATAGACCTCCACAACTTCCTATCCTGGCATATTTCTCTTGCTTCCATTATATTCATATTTTATCTTGCAGACCATGATGTATTAGGCCTGCCTCTATCTCTCCTTCCATCCACTCTACTATGAAATACCTGTTTTGCAATTCTTTTATCACCCATTCTCTCAACATGACCAAACCACCGTAACACACTGCTCTCATACTTCTCAGTCACCGTAGTCGATAAATAAGACATCTGAATTAATAGTATTTTTATTGCAAAAAAAAAAAAATAATAATAATAAACAGTTACAATAAACTGGCCCATCTTTGAACTATTAGTTTAAAGACAAAAAGAGGCAGTATATAAATATATTCCTCTTTTGCACTGTGGTAAACTGCTTTGTAATTTTTATACTTTCACACTTTTTATCAGTGATTTAACTATAATTGAATTTTTACTTAAGAAAAATAGTTAAAATTAACATGAAACAAGAAATAAAGTTTGTATTGTATGTTCTTTTTGTCACACATTTATTTATTATTTATCCAAATTTGAGCCATAATAATTATTATGACGTATTTTTATTTTTATATGATATATATGGTGTGTACTAGCTGGTATGGTAATGGAAATAAATCTATAGTCAATCAATTATAGACATGGCAGGAACGTAGAAATAAAAGATTACTTTAGTAAATGTAAAAGCATTTTTTTAAACACAAATACTGCGTCATTGAATTCAAAATACACTTTTACATTTATTTGAGCCCACACATACATTTTTTTTTTTTTTTTACTTCATGGTAAAATTTCTAAACATTGATTATGAATTTATTGATTTTCAGTGGTGTAAATGGGAAGTCCAGATGGCTCAACATCGCATATTTACCGACAAGGCTGATTTCCTGATCCTGATAGAGCTTGAACGACTTGACGTGTCTCAGTTACCTCTTCACTTGCGAGTCTTAATGGAGTCTCGAACTTACCTCGAGTGGCACGCAGACTTCACGACTAGATCTCATTTCTGGCGTAGACTGAAAGAAGCTCTAGGACCTCCACTGATGTCATCACAGCAAGAGGAAGTAGAAGTAGAGGAAGACATTGACTTGGGTGTTTCGGAAGATCTTTTAAATGCAATAGAAATGTCTAATAATAAAATTAATTAAATATTAAAATTCAATTAAATATTTTACTGTCACTAACCTTTTTGCTTATACTATAAAATAAAAACTAAATAATAATAATAAAACAAAAATGTGTTAGGTGTTCACATTTTTTTTGCTTAATAAGCAATGTCAATTGAGTAAGCTTTCTTTTCTTTCTGTACACATGCTAACTTTGTGTATTATAATAAATTGAATGTAAAAAAGAAAAAATTGTATTAATTCTAGAACCTACCGATAAGACATCATGTCTTCGTAGGACTAATGTCACATTTGATAAAAAAAAACAAGAAAAAAAAAAAAAAAAAATTAGGTCCTAGCACACAAGTGAGTGATTGAACGAACGAACGAACGAACGAACGAACGAACGAACGAACGAACGAACGAACGAACGAACGAACGAACGAACGAACGAACGAACGAACGAACGAACGAAAGAACGAACGAACGAACGAACGAACGAACGAACGAACGAACGAACGAACGAACGAACGAACGAACGAACGAACGAACGAACGAACGAACGAACGAACGAACGAACGAACGAACGAACGAACGAACGAACGAACGAACGAACGAACGAACGAACGAACGAACGAACGAACGAACGAACGAACGAACGAACGAACGAACGAACGAACGAAAAGAGCAATATAAATTAAGTTGAAGGGCAGAAGCCGGATGGTGCAATGGTTAGACAGCACCCTGACAAGTGACAATCCAATGATCTTGGTTTAACTTCAAAAAGGATGTTTATTAAAATGACTTTTTATGAACTTCATTAAACTGGGAAAATCAAGTTTTATAAAATAAAGAGATAACTTTTATTAATTATGATAATGGGTGTAAAATCTTTATTAATGATATATAGTATATACCATGTATATTATAAAATTACAAATAAAATAATTCATACAAACTAATGAAAACTATGCATCAAAAATTGTTAAACTATTAGACAATATCGAAAACCCTATTTTTTTAAAAAAAAAATTTAATATATTAATTATTATTAATATAATATGTTAATATATATTTTTTATCTGCAGTTAGAAAATCCAATGTTGTGTTAAAATTTCAGAAACTAAATCTTATGGAAAATATATATATAAAAACACTTTTTTTTTAACTTAAGTAATTCAGTTTATTATTTACTTATACAATCTGTATGCTTATACATAAAAAAGGGAGTAGATGACCGACTGCTATCTCGCCAACTAGATGGTCAAGAATTATAATATTAACACAAAGTAAAGAAGAAATCGTAAACTTAATAGTTGAGCTACGTCAAACATGTAAAAATATGATTAAATATTAAAGTTATTCCACTTTAAGGATTACATATAAATGTGGAAATTAAAAATTTAACGGCAAATTTAGTCAACTTAGAAACTTTTTTAAAATTATAAAAATATTAGTAAAACTCATATTGGAACACTTTTTTTTTTTAAATTTACTCAATTTTATTTGAAAATCATAGTTTTTTTTTTTTTTTTTTTTTTTTTTTTTTTTTTTTTTTTTTTTTTTTTTTGCTGAAGATGAAGAATGTGCAAGAACTATTGTGAAAATATATAGTTTCGTCTTTTGATGATTTCCGATCCAAGTCGGTCATCCTCTTCGTTAAAGCCCTTGTCAACTTACTTTTTTATCATTTAGAATACTAGACTGATAGTTACCATACCTTAATATCCATGAATTAGAATTGATTTTGTATTTATTTTTGTTAATTTTCCTTTTTACGATTATATCACGTATCTGACGTCACAATGTACCGCCGCCAATCACAGTCACCGCTCTGGTCACGTGATAAATTTAAGCCCCTCCCTCAAGTTCTTTACCATTATCACGGCCCCATCGGTGCATTGTGACGTCAGATACGTGATATAACCGCAAAAAGGAAAAGAAACGAAAATAAATACAAAATCAACGTGGTGGTGTCTAATTCATGGATAATAAGGAATGATAATTATCAGTCTAGGAATCTAAATGATAAAAAAGTAAGTTGACAAGGGCTTTAAGTTTTTATCGATACAATACTAACGCATAGTGACGTCATAGCTGTTAATTCCATATAATACTTAAAACATTGCAATAGAAGACTTTTATTAATTTTTTACTTGTTTAAATTAATCATCGCCACTTTTATTTAATTTTAATGTTTTCTTTTCTTCTTTTAATTTTTTTTCTAATTTTTTATTTTCAGCACTTTCTTTCAATTTTATGTTATTTAACTTTTCTTCAGCTAACTTCTTCTTTTTTACTGCTTCTTTAGCTTTTTTTTCAGCCCCTTTTTTCATTTTTTCTGCTTCTTTTTTATTTTTTTTAGCTTCTTTTACACGTTTTTCTAAATCTTTTTTTAATTGCTTCTTTTCTTCTTTTTGTGCCTCTTCTTGCATTTTTTCCCCACTTGTTTTCTTTGCTACCTTTTCTTTTTGTGCGTTTACATTTAATTTTTCAACATAATCATTATTATCTTCATAATCGGAAGGATTAGTTGCACTTCCTTCATAAGATGAATCTTCGTAACTATAACTACTAGATTCATATTTCAAACCATGAAAATCTTTTACAATATTTTTATTTTTTATGTTTAAATTTATTGAAATATCTTTATCATCTCTTATTTCTCTTATATAATTTTGATTTTCAATATCATCTAATTTTTCATCAAATAATTTATTTCTAATAAATTTATTATTTTTGTCTTCTTCTAAAGAAAATTCTAGATCATTATTTAAAGATTTTGATATATGTATAATTTGGTATAGTATTAAAATTATTGTAAAAAGTTTTTCTTGAACTTTCATACCTAAAACGAAAGCAATACCTGTAAAACAAATGTGTAAATAAGTAAATAGCTGTTATAGACAACTCTGAATTTTATTATTTAAAATAAATATGCATGGTTTAATTATTTTACTCTATTAAAAAAATTGTAAGGTTGTATGTAATTTGAAATTTTATAACTTTATAATAATTTAACACAAAAGGGGGAAATGAAAGAAAAGGTATAAAGACCGTATACAGACAGAAGGCCCGTGGACAAAAGGCCCTACGATGACCCTACCTGTGCGCCGCTCGCCGATATGCTTTACCTGTACGCACAGCCAGGGCCTTTTATCGGAGGGCCTTTTGTCAGCGGACTTTCTGACAAACATTCCCACTGTCCTGCGCCTCCGTGACACTTTGCATAAAGGGCGTCTCAAATAGTAAGACATTTTCCTAATTTTGAAAACAATTTTTGTAAGTGTGAGTACACTTTTCTATTAATGTGGGAAGGCTCTCGTAAATGTAGCAAGGCTTTGAGAAAATATTTCTATGTAGTGCAATAGATTTTTTTTTTTTTTTTTAATAATCTATAGTCTGCATGATAAAACGCGAGAATGCGCTTCAAAGCCATACTGGAGGAATGAATATAATTGATCAGCATTGGACAAACGTCGTTTTGGGCTATTTTCTTATGAAAATACTTTCCTGTGAGAACACTTATAGGTCCATCTCATCTCCAGTGTGACCCGATCTCACGCTTTAATACCGCTTTGTTGAGAAGTTCATAATAAGTTAAGTAATTATTAAAAAGGTTTTTGAAGCCTGTACTAGTGAAAGGATTATGACTGTTATAGCTCGATATATAGGAACATTAGTTAAGGGAGTATGGTACCGACCTTATATCTCAAAAACTAGGACGTGTTTTGGGTCTAAATCTGGTGTCATTGTGTAACTAAGGGTCTCACCAAGCCGTGATAAAAATTTCAATATGTTTGAACGTACCGAAAAAAAGAAGAAAAAAAAATTAACATTGAGCCTTATGGGCTTAAAATTTTAAAAAGTCATATAAATTTAATTTGCACAGTGACCCCTTAAAATTTTTAAATATTTGAAATTGTCTTAAGCTAAAGTATCATTGTGCAAAATTTCAGATTTTTTGACGATAAAATTTTGAGTCTAATGGCTTACGTCGGTACCCTACTCCGTTAAATTAGTTTAGTATAACTTGGAAGTAAAAAATTATTAATAAAATTGAAATGTAAACAAAACCAAACTTACCATGTTCTCAAGTAAATATAGATATTATATAAACTCAAGAGAATAAAATTTAAAAAATTAAAATTTATTAAATCATGCAATATTATGATAGTATAATTTTTAAGTATCACGTTATTACGATAATAAATTACTTAAGAATGTAGCAAAGATAAGATTTTTGCTATTTTAAAATATTTGTATGCATAGATAAAATAATTATGACGTAATTTATACTGTATTGAACAAGTCCTAAATTGTAGACCACAAATTTTGGTATTTTGAAATAAAATTTAGGGTTCCATTATCGTATTTACAATAACGATATTACTAGATGTTTACGAACAATATTTGGTTATCGATTTGTTATGTATGAACCAATTTATAAAAGTTCGTCACCTCAGAATAAGAATGTTGTATCTGCCAAAAAAATTGATGCAATTCTGAGCCTTATGTTGATATAAAATAAGGCTCAGAATTGCATCAAATTTTTTTGCAGATACGACATTCTTATTCTGAGGTGACGCAGTTATCATTATAGTTATAGATTAACAAAAGTTGATGATATTATCGTCACATCGATAACGATACTTTTTGATCAAAAACTAAAACAAAATACACACAAAAGTAAAAAAAAAAAAAGTACACAAAAAATAAGAAGAAATACGAAAATAAATAAATACATGTAAATGAAGGTATAGTACGTGCACTCCTTAGTCAGTCCTCCCGTATTGTACACTCCCCCGAGATAAATCTGATTGCAGCACTCATGTCTCCAAATGTTAAATATATGAGGAGACTTTAACGCGACCGGTCAGATTTATCTCGGGGGAGTGTACATGCAGTATAGACGATACAAAATGATGGACTGCTTATGTTTACTTAAAAACAGGAAAAGGAAGTGCCGGAAAAGGAAACCACGTGACGGTAAAAGTGAGAGAAAACTTCTTGCCAGCAGCAAGCTAACCTTGAGCTACCTCCCACTTTTACCGTCACGTGGTTTCCTCTTCCGGCCACTTCCTTTTCCGCTTTTTGAGGAAACATAAGCACTCATTAACAAAATAACAAATGGTAGAGAGAACACAAATATTAAAAATTTTACCTCCATTTAGCTTCATTATATATATATATATATATATATATATTACAGGTATTAAAAAGCTAGATTATTGCATTGAATTATAAAGGACAAAAAATAATTATCATTGATTATCAATACGAGCTAAAGCATAATCATCATTTTTTATTTTTTTTTGTATGATTTATTATTTAATTATCTACTACTTTTTTGTAATCTCATGCACTTTTTGCTTACACGCTGCCACCTTTTATTGTCTATTAATCCCCATTCATTAGTATATTTTAAAGAATTGTGTGAAATATATATATATATATATATATATATATATATATATAATATACAGTATATAATATATATATATAATGAAAAATTATCACTAATATCGAATATGTAATATTATAATTTCTAAATAAAAGAAAATTCAAGGCCAACCAATGAAATATTTTTTGTTAGAGCAACATATCATTGTTCTGCATTGTTCAAAATTTGCAGAATCAAACTTTGCATCATTAAAAATATTTATTCAAAGATAACTGGAGAAGTTAGTTCTACAGCGATTAACTAGCTAACATTGTTGTTTTTAGCTTTCTCTTCTTCTTTCCTTTTCTTCTCTTCCTCTTTCTTTTTCTTCTCTTTTTCTTCTTTATCTAACGATTTTTCGTCTTCATCTAACGATTTTTCTTCAGATTTTTTCTTTTTTTCCTCTTCTTTTTTCTTTTTTTCTTCTTCTTTTTTCTTTTTTTCTTCTTCTTTCTTCTTTTTTTCTTCTTCTTTTTTCTTTTTTTCTTTTTCTTTTTTCTTTTTCTTTTTTTCTTCTTCTTTCTTTTTCTTCTTCTTTTCTTCTTCCTTTGACTTTTTATCAATCTCTTCAGTTTTTTGAGTATCTGGATCATTATCACCGTCATAATCATCATTGATGTCAGTTCTACACGTCACACCTTCTTCTTCACTACTAGAAGATTCATATTGATGTCTATTAAACGTACGAACTGAATTTCTATTTTTAATATTAATATTTAAATTAACTGAACGACCATCGCGATTGTTTTCTGTATTTTCAATGTCTTCATAATTATTATCAATCAAATTAGCTTCTTTGTTTTCTAATGAATGCTCTCCGAATACTTCTAATTGTAGGTGTAGAATGATTGTGAGTACACAAATTAATGAAGATATTGTTGTAATTTTCATTTTTAGAAAAATCTGTAAAAAAAAAAATAATAATAATAAAAATGAATTATTATAATTTTTAATGATAAATACATGCGGGTTTGTGACGCCACACATTTATGAGCTTAACCTTTCAAAAAATCATATAAAATTAATTTGCACAATGACTTCCCAAAATTTTTATATATTTGAAATTGTCTCAAGCTAAAGTATCATTGTGTAAAATTTCAGAATTTTTTGACAATAAAAGTTTCAGTCTAATGGCTGACGTCGGTACCCTACTCTACTCCCTTAAGCATAAACTTTAATAATTATGCTGTATAATAGTTTTTGCTAAATTTATAAATACATATATACATATTATAATATTTAATATAAAAAAAAACTTTATTTGATAAATAATCGGTACAAGAAAACAAAATTTTGTTTACGAAATATTGAAAATTTAACGTACAATATAAAAACGTTGATATTTTTCAATTCAGAAAATTGACAATTTTTAATTAGTTTTTTATTTAAATTTACAATTTCTACTATATTCCAAGCCTGATTTTAAATTACCCCCAACCCCCTCTTCTTCTTTTTTCTTCAGCTCTATAAATAGAAAGTAATAAACTCAAATTTGATAAAAATAATGGACTGTTAAAATTTGAAGATTTGACCTATATCTCTTTTAACACTATTACGGTATTAAAAATACAATATGATATTAATTTAATTGCTTATTTCGAGGAAAGTAATTCATAAACGATATTTTTATAACAACAATTATGATTATATAACAACTTATTTAAAAATACAATTAAAAGTTACTCACCGCTTTAATAATTAGATCTAAAACACTTTTGTCAATAATTAATAAATCAAGTATATATTTATTTATTTTACATAATGATAACAACTTCAAAATATATTTTTGTTTACATAAACAACACGTAAACAATATACTATACATTTTTATCACAATTTAATATCACAATACTTCAAAAAATTGCGAAACTGTTTGCAAGGGTTTCAATAAAAATTTTATGTGGGATGCACAAAGATTAATAATAAAAATTAGAACTGAATAAAAAAAACAACTAATAATGTGTAGCTCAAAGGGAAAGTTTTTTTTTTTTTTTTTTTTTTTTTTTTTTTTACAAGTCAAATATTTATGTTTAAAGCCCTTGTCAACTTACTTTTTTATCATTTAGAATACTAGATTGATAATTGCCATACCTTATTATCCATGAATAAGACACCAACACGTTGATTTTGTATTTATTTTCATTTTGACTGTTATATCACGTATCTGACGTCATAATGTACCGATGGGGCCGTGATGGGGGTAAAGAACTTGAGGGAGGGGCTTAAATTTATCACGTGACCAAAGCGGTGACTGTGATTGGCTGTGGTAAATTGTGACGTCACATACGTGATATAACCGCAAAAAGGAAAATAAACGAAATTAAATACAAAATCAACGTGATGGTGTCTAATTCATGGATATTTATTATTTAGGTATGGTTATTATCAATATAGTATTCTAAATGATAAAAAGTAAGTTGACAAGGGCTGTAATTAATGTAATTGATCATCGTTTAATTAAAATAACAAAGCTATGGTGAGACAATAATTAAAAACTAAAAATTTGTCTTCCTAGTTTGCCTAGACGTTGCCATGGTTTTTCTAAGCTGTCATGGCGAATGCTGGGCTGTGTACTTAAAGACATAGACAACATGAAAACATTAGCATTTATATCACAAAACACATTAGTTGGTCTCAAAACCCAACTGTAGCAGTGATCAGAAAAATTAGATTTATGCAACCCGTTCAACATTTTTGTACTAGTTTTTGCCTGTTTCTGACGTCATAAAAAGAAATATTCAGGCAAATTGCATACTTAACAGTTTTTTTTACCCTCTCTTGGGGTGACACATTTATTACATTCTGGTAAAAATTATCATCAGTTTTGTAGATCTCATTTTGTGTTAAGAACATGTTGTTTTATGTTTTCTATGCTTTTAAGCCGTGGCTGGCCCGTGTATGCTTTTCCATTAAGTGGAAAGTCCTTACCAGTCGATAAGAAAATGTCTTCACTGGGACTGATGCAGCACGATAACACAATATATATATAGCAAGCAAGCAAGCAAAAAAAAAAAAAAAAAAAAAAAATCTAAACAAGATACACCTTTGGTCTTTTTTTTTTTTTTTTTTTTTTTTTTAAGCCGATAAAAGTGAGTTGCATATTGAGACTGGAACTTTTTTTGGGAATTTTATTTCATTTTTATCAAGTTCAAAGTTCTAAAAGAAGAAATAACAATGATCGACTATGTATAAACGTAGTAAACAGGTAACGACGTCATATCCAGCTGCTTTAAACAAAGGAACATTTTCGAAGCTGGCTCAATATTTGTTTGTAGTTTACAGAACGAGCTATAATATATTTATACATACAATTTTTACATTATAAAAGTAAAGTAAAACTAATGTAATGATTGTAACTAATTTACAAATATACATGTACAGTACATACAAAAGTAGCAAATTATTTTCAACACAAGATAATATTTTATACAGAAGTTTAAATGTAACTTATGTAACTATTTATAATGGATTCTATAAAATCTGAATTATTTTCAAAAAAATAATAATAATAAATATCTAAACTATATAAATATATAAATTTATTAGAAATGGCTTAAGCTTTGATTTAAATAAATGAAATGCAATTGAGGTTATACACTTAAAAATTCATTAAAAAATTTCTATAGCTTAAAAAACGTAAATGTATGTCTTGCATTTCTTATTTAAATTTCTCCGGAATCGGTGGAGTAGTTTTCTCAAGGAAAAATCGTGTAAGCGTGATGTTGAATGCTTTTGACCGGCCATGACGTCGTCAGTGCTAGTGCCCCCTAATTTTCATGAGTTACTATGGCGGAGATATAGGAGTCCACTTTTGAGTGTAAAAAGCACTCTGAAAACGGGAGTCGGAAGGTTTGACTTTCTTGTGATAGCTCAATAATGTTATTGAGTATCTAAATTTATGCATTAGCCTTCGCAAATGTCTATATTTTAATTAAAAATAACAAATTAATGTTGTGTTAATGATCGTTGGCTTTGAATAATTAAAGATCATTAATTTTATAATTAGTTTAGATAGAGCTGCGCAGAAACATATTTCCGTTTATAGCGTGTGGCAATGCGCAACATATTTTTTTAACATCTTGCCGTTGTCGAACAGAGCCAAAGAAACAAAAACGAAACGAATGCTACTCTTCGTCAGCTGGTTTTGTGTGACTGGCAATTTTAGCATAATATTGCTTCTAACAATCTTATTAATTTGGTAATCAAAATATACTAGGTTAATCAATAATAGTTTAATTACTCACTATAATGCGTAACATAGATGCCGAGACTTGATTTCAGCTTACCGCGGCTGCATCAACATGAGCGGCATCCATTTTGCGTTCTTTTATTCCGTTTCGTTCCGCCGTGCGCCGCCGTGGCAACACTGTGCGTTCATAACTCCAAGAAGTGTCGAAATATGTTGCGCATTGCCACGCTGTAAACGGAAATATGTTTCTGCGCAGCTCTATTAAGGTAATTATAAAATTAGTGATCTTTTGCCGCTAAAAAATTATTCAAAGCCAACTGATCATCAACACAACATTAATTTGTTATTTTTAATTATAATATTTATATTTGCGAAGGCTAATGCATAAATTTAGATACTCAATAACATTATTGAGCTATCACAAGAAAGTCAAACCTTCCGACTCCCGTTTTCAGAGTGCTTTTTACACTCAAAAGTGGACTTCTATATCTGCGTCATAGTAATTTATGAAAATTAGGGGGCACTGAAATGGCCGGTCAGAAGCATTAGGGTAACCTTAGATTCTCCAGCGCGCTAAACTGATAAGTTCCATTCAATTATTTCCAGACTTGGTCACGTTACTGTTTTCTTGTAACTTCGTTACGTTTACGTTACTCACTATACTCCAAGAAAAAGTATACTAAGGGCTGTAAGCTGCAACCTCTAAAGTTAAACCTTAGTTATCTTTTTTTAATTGTTGCAACAATCAAAATAACAACTTAACTACGGTTTAACTAGTTAGTTAGCGTCGCAGCTTACGGGGGTAAGTAAGTATATAATGACGTTACGTTACTCGCTACAGTTTTTGAAAAGTAATGACACTACATTATTCACTACTCTTAAAAGTAGTGAAGTTACTTTTAACGTTACTTTTACGTTATTAATTAAAAACAATAAATTTAAATTAAAATGTTTCAAAAAAAGGTTTTAAAATAAGGTTTGTTTGTTTTTTCCGATAAATTATAAATAGAGAGATTTCGATCAAAATCATAAGAGTAATTTTGAATTACTATATATAATGATAAAAGCTATATTTACGTATAGATTTAAAAACTTATCTTTCAGTGCTTGAAATATTAGAAAGTAGTGTCGTTACATGGCAAAAATTACTTGAAAAAGTAATGCGTTACCGTTACTCGTTAGTGCTACCAAAAAGTTATTTTTAAACAAAAAGTAGCGAAATTACGTAACGTCATTACTGACTGCCCAAGTCTGATTATTTCTGATATTTCTGGAAAATTTATTTGAAACGATCCCAGCAGAATAAAACCACCCAGTCTCATATTTATCTGTTCTGTTAACTAATAATTAATAATAATTATGTTTCTAGCTCTTTATATTTCTAGTTTCTATAGTGTTATAGCAATGCTGAATCTTGTGAAAATATTGGAATTTTTTTTTTTATAAAAAATTAATATTTGAAAAATGTAAAGTGCTGATAGTGGAATAAAAATTAAATTGACGAAATAATAATGGACGAAAATGGACGAAATATAAAAGATATAAGATTTTATTACGTTCCATGTCTTTACATCAGATAATAATCGTATTGCTCTTTGCTAAAGTTTAAAAACATATATTCGTATGCACCCCCCCCCCTCCCCCCCCCCCTTCATCTAACCAGTAGTTACGTCTTACAAAAGGCGTACTTGCATTTTTATCCAGTACCACTTAAAGGGTGTTTATAACAGACTTGCACTTTACGTATATCAAAAAACTTTATACGGATGCACGCGCAGCACTAAAACCAAAAGTACACTCTTTTCCATAACTCGTGTAACGGAGGCGACGGCTTGCCGTTATTTCCCTAATAAAGGTAGCGCAACGAAACTTGGTACACTTAGAGGAAAAATAATGAGTATTCCGAGGATGTTTTTATTTTTACCCTAATTTTAATTTTAAGGGTCGAAAAAGTACCCTGAACCCAGAAGTCACTTTTTCAGGGTGGGAAAACCCATGTTAAAGTGAAAATAAAAAAAAAAAAAAATTAAAGTTTTCCAAAATTAACCAAATTTTAATTATGGGGGTAGAAAAATATAACAAAAACGATGGTAACAAGTTTAATTGCCCTCAACCTCTCCCTGACCCTTAAAAAGGGTTGTTTGCCCTTGAAAATATAATATTTTTTAAAAAATCGCATTTTAATAAAAAGGGTGTCGATTCCTAGGTAATCGACCACGCTTAGAACGTTTATGTCATCTAAATTTACCCACGACCCTTTCCTGGTCCTCCAAGGGTTGGAGAACGACCCTTTTCTGCAAAATGTCAGTTTCAGACATACCAATGAAAACGGTGTCGTTTCCTAGTAATTCGAACACGCTTAGAACGTTTATGTCATCTAAATTTACCCACGACCCTTTCCAGGCCCTCTAAGGGTGGGAGAACAAAATTTTTGTCTAAAAAATTTAAGTTTAAGACATAACGTTTAAAACAGTGACGATTCATAGGTAATCGTCCTTGCTTAGAACGTTTATGCTGACTGAATAGACCCAATCCTTGCCAGGCCAGATCTTACAAGGGTTGGAGAAAGACCTTTTTGTCTGAAAAAAGTCAGATTAAGACGTAACGGTGTTTTCGACCCTTGGAGGACCTCTGGTCTGGCAAAAATGTTGAGTCCGTTTTGTAAGAATAATCGTTCTAGGCGGGGTCAATTACATATTATTCATCACCGTTTTTAACGTTATGTCTTAAAATTACATTATTCAAACAAAAAGGTCGTTCTCCAACCCTAAGGGGTCCTGGAAAGGGTTTTGGGTCAATTTCATCTGCATAAACGTTCTAAGCGTGGTCGAGTAAATAGGAAACGACACTGTTTTCATTAATATGTCTGAAACTGACATTTTGCAGAAAATGGTCGTTCGCCAACCCTTGGAGGACCAGGAAAGGGTCGTGGGTAAATTTAGATGACATAAACGTTCTAAGCGTGGTCGAATTACTAGGAAACGACACCGTTTTCATTGGTATGTCTGAAACTGACATTTTGCAGAAAAGGGTCGTTCTCCCACCCTTAGAGGGCCTGGAAAGGGTTGTGGGTAAATTTAGATGACATAAACGTTCTAAGCGTGGTCGAATTACTAGGAAACGATACCGTTTTCATTGGTATGTCTGAAACTGACATTTTGCAGAAAAGGGTCGTTCTCCAACCCTTGGAGGACCAGGAAAGGGTCGTGGGTAAATTTAGATGACATAAACGTTCTCAGCGTGGTCGAATTACTAGGAAACGACACCGTTTTCATTGGTATGTCTGAAACTGACATTTTGCAGAAAAGGGTCGTTCTCCAACCCTTGGAGGACCAGGAAAGGGTCGTGGGTAAATTTAGATGACATAAACGTTCTCAGCGTGGTCGAATTACTAGGAAACGACACCGTTTTCATTGGTATGTCTGAAACTGACATTTTGCAGAAAAGGGTCGTTCTCCAACCCTTGGAGGACCAGGAAAGGGTCGTGGGTAAATTTAGATGACATAAACGTTCTCAGCGTGGTCGAATTACTAGGAAACGACACCGTTTTCATTGGTATGTCTGAAACTGACATTTTGCAGAAAAGGGTCGTTCTCCAACCCTTGGAGGACCAGGAAAGGGTCGTGGGTAAATTTAGATGACATAAACGTTCTCAGCGTGGTCGAATTACTAGGAAACGACACCGTTTTCATTGGTATGTCTGAAACTGACATTTTGCAGAAAATGGTCGTTCGCCAACCCTTGGAGGACCAGGAAAGGGTCGTGGGTAAATTTAGATGACATAAACGTTCTAAGCGTGGTCGATTACCTAGGAATTGTATATAGCAAAATGCAAGTTTAACCGTTGCAAAATGATATTCAATTGCAAGTATAATATTTTATGCTTTTAGGACGCAACAAGAGCGATACACTTTTGAAATTACTTTTGCTGCCTTTTTTTCTCGATTTAATTTCAACTTCATGACTGTTACTAAAAATAATGCAAAACTGAAACAGAGGATTTTAACATTTTCGTAAATTTTTATATTTATAAAGATTGTATTATTATTATTATTATTATTTTTGTAAAAATTGTATGCAATGATAGAGACATTTTTCATATATTTGGAACATTTGGATTTATTAAATAAAAAAAGATGCAAAAATAAATGTTAGACCTTATTTTATTCAAACATTTTTATTTATCGAAGCTTTTATCTTATATAGTAATGATGTTCATAAACCCTGTTCCCTTGCTCCAAAAATTGCGCAATTACATTTAAAAAGCATAAGGTAATCGTCATTTTTTGTGTGGTTTAGAGCACAAAAAAACAGAGTTTACCAACATCATTTACTATGTATAGTTTTTTTGATCTGATGAAGCATCTATACAGATTTATAAATAGCAAATAATAATAATAAAAAAAAAATGAAAATTTGAAATTAAAAAATCATTGAAAACACTACTGATAAACCAGCAATATTATTCTATTGGTGAGTTTATGAAAGATAATGAATTCGTTGTGTATTGTGATTGTAGGATGAAAGAAATGAATAAATATATTTTGAATTTGAATTGAAAGACTGATTGGTGTTTTACATGATGGTCATATACCTATGATAATTTGTAAAATAAATAATTCAAGCATATATATAAAATATACACATACATTTTTTTAGAGCATTAATGAAGTTATTTCTGTAAATTGAATTAGTTTCTCAAGTATGTGAGAAAAATAACTAAAAAAAAAAAAAAAAAAAAAAAAAAAAGATTTCTTTAAAAAAAACAGCCGAAAACAATGTTTTTCTTATACTGAGGAGTGAGGAATGTTATTCATTACTTCAGTATGGCATCCAAGCGCATTAAATATGACGCCATGCGCATACACCCTATATAAAACTTAATTATACTTATATTTAAATTCTATACTTCTTAATTTATGCTACTAATTATTACTCAAGAATTTCAATTCCTGGAACAGTAGGCAAAGGCGAAGAAGTAGTAGGCAAAGGAGAAGGCGTAGTTTCTTCTATAAATTGAGTAGTTAACATTGTTGTTGTTCTATTAGCTCTTTCTTCCTCTCTTCTTTTCTTCTCTGCTTCTTTTCTTTCTTTTTCTTTCTTTTTTTCTTCTTCTCTTTTCTTCTTCAGTTCTTCTATTTTCTTCTTTAGTTTTTCCATTTTCTTCCTTTGTTCTTCCATTTTCTTCTTTTGTTCTTCTTTCTTTATCTTTTTTTCTTCTTCCTTTTTCTTTTTATCAGCCGCAATTTTATCTTTGGTTTTCTGAGTATTTGGATCATTATCACCGTCATAATCATCATTGATGTCAGTTCTACAAGTCACACCTTCTTCTTCACTACTAGAAGATTCATATTGATGTCTATTAAAATTACGAACTGAGTTTCTATTTTTAATATTAATATTTAAATTAACTGAACGACCATCACGATTATTTTCTATATTTTTAATGTCTTTATAATTATTATCAATCAAATTAGCTTCTTTGTTTTCTAATGCATTTTCTCCAAATACTTCTAATTGTAGGTGTAGAATGATTGTGAGTACGCAAATTAATGAAGATATTGTTGTAATTTTCATTTTTTGAAAAATCTGTAAAAAAATAATAATAATTATGGAATTAATGGGTAATAATAATGAGTGAATCATGTATATTGTCTTTATCGCGGCTAGGGGCGTATCTAGGATTTGATCACGGGGGGGGGGGGGGGGGGCACCTGAAATTGAGAAGCACCCGTATTCATGTGAGGGGGTGCGGGAGGTTCCCCTGCAAGAAATATTCGTTTTTTGATGTCATAGCTAGAATACGCAATTTTAATGCGTTTTAATAGCATTATTTTCGTATAAAATTCAATTGTTAATTTTAAAATTTTTTGAGCCAGATTTAAAATCAAAGTAATACTATTTGGTTTTAAATAGAAGACTTTGCAAGAGTTGCTTTTGATGAGAATATAAACAAACTCAGACCCCAACACAAGTGCTATATCAGAGAACTTTGTGTTCCTGTTTATTATTCTCTTAGAAAAACAAAGCAGCAATCACGATCGAGTTAGAATTTTTCTTGATACACAAACTTTTACCATAGCTTACTGACACTCGTTTTTTTTATTCCTCTTTTTCATTTTTAGTGTTGTTTAATTCAAGAAAACAATACATTTTAGATTTCAAGCTCAGTAAAGCTCTATAGAGTACAGTAAAAATTTCAGTTTCGAGAAAAATTCTAACACTATAGTTATAGCTATACTTCATTCCTCCATAAGAATGGATGTTAAATGAAAGGCAGTAATAAGACAGAGTCGTCTGCTAAAATTTTGGATTGTTGGACTTTCAGTTTATGGTTTTCGTCAATAAACTCTCTTTTTGCAAGTCTTCTATTGCAGCAAGATACGAAAATTATTATTTATTTTTATCCCAAAAGTTCTCTTGTCAACATTCAATAACATAACATATAGACCGGTTGCACTCATATTTAAGAGTCACCATTTTGTTGGTCAGGAATACATAGGCCAGCATAGGAAAAACGTAATTTTTATTTTTTTAATAGCAAAAGAAGCTTCCAACCTCAATCAAAGACTTATTTCTAGCTCCTAATAAGCTTGAAAAATATGAGAAAAATTCGTTCAGTTGAAATAAACTCTTTTTAAATGAAAAATTAGCAGAAATGATGTTTCCCCTATACTGAACAATATACATTAGGCACCACAAACATGGCGACAAAGCGCAAAGATGTGAAAGGGGTCTTCTATATGTTTGTCCAACAGTAATATCAAATTTGATAAAAGTGATAGATGATTAAAACTTGACCTTTCCCTCATATATTGAAATATACCTTAAGTTATTACAAATTAAATTTTTAATTTTAATTTTAATTCAATTTGGTTATATTTATAGGAAAGAAATAATGACAATTTGTTTTTATACTATACTATTTCAGAAATAGAAACTATTTACTCACCTCTTTAATAATTACATAAATAAAAACTATTGACAATAATTAATAAATCAAGTATATATTTATTTATTTCACATTATGGTTTTGATAACAAGTTTAAAATATCTATTTGTTTATTTAAAAAAAATCACGCAATAAACAATATTATCAATGATGTTTTTATAAACATAAATAAAGAAACTGTAATCATTTTTGTTACATAATTACAAACTTACAATTCTAAAGACTTTTATTCTGTTAGGTTATTAAAATATTATATTGATACAGATTTACGTGCTTATGTATAGTACATACATTAATCTAATTGATGTAAAAAATATATATGATCTATATATGATGTATGTACTTTTATTTTTTTTTATTAATAATATTCTATTTCCTTCAACAAAAAAAAAAAAAAAAAAAAAAAAGTCAAAACTTAATTGACTGGTTGTTTGACATTATTAATTAAAATTGTCAAAAATTTCTTCTTGTTGTTCTTCTGTATCTGTTTCCTTTTTCCTTTTTTTACCTTCTTTCTTTTTTCTTTTTTCAATTCCTTGCTTTTTTTTATTTTGTTCTTGATTTTCATTTGATGCTATTTTGTTTTCTTCACTTTTTGACTTTTTCCTTTTATTTTTATTTTTTCTTTCTTGCTCCTGCTCTAATTTCTTTTTAATTTCTATTTCTTTTTTCATTTTCTGTATTTCTTCTTTCTTCAACTCTTTTTCTTTTTCCTGAATTTTTTTCTTTTCTTTCTTCTTCTTTTCCTTATTCTTTTCCTTGCTCCTTTCCTTTCCTTTTTTCTTTTTCTTTTCCTTACTCCATTCTTTTATCTGTTCCTGCTCCAATTCCTTTTCACTATAGTTTTTTTCAATATTTTGCCTTTCCTTAAAATTCACATCCTCACTTTCTATAGTCATTGAATTTTTGTCATTAGACTTATTTATATTATCCTCTGCACCATATGCTACAACATGTTGTGTATCTGTTTCCTTATTATTTGTATTTGAAATATCTGAAACTTGAATTGCATCCAATTTTTGATTATCTAAGTTATTTAAATATAAATATTGTTCGTTGGCACAAGGTTCAGAACTAGTAAAACTCCCACCCTCATCACAATAACAACTTTTAAAATCATTATCGTTATCCTTATTGCTATAGTCGGTAGAAGATTCCATGCATAGACGATTTCCACTTTCATTCTCAAGGTATCTGCATTGTAAAGGCCTTTTTTTCCTAAATTTATTTCTTCTTCTGAATTTCATTCTTCTTCTATTACCCTTATTTTCAAAAACTAAATTTTTATCATTTACTTTTATATTAATATCGATTGATCTTTTCTTTACAAAATTATCACTAATATTCTTTTGTATATGAAATGATGAATTATTTAATATTCTTATTTCTGGTAATTTTAAATTTTGTTGCAAATAAATTGTACACACGGAAGGGAGAATTGTAATGTAAATTAAAATTGAAACTTGCTTCATTTTTTTTTCTAACTCTGTAAAAGATAATCTCTATATTAGTACAAATAATATGAAATAATAATTTACACACACACACACACACACACACACACACACACACACACACACACACACACACACACACACACACATATATATATATATATATATATATATATATATATATATATATATATATATATAATCGTCGGGATAGAGCACGAACCCTTATCTACAAAAGCAACAAAGTTTAAAATTATATACAAAAATATAAGAGTTTCAATTTTGCTGCTTTTGTAGATACACGAATTGTGCTCTAACCTGACGATATTATATAAAATACCAAACTCCTTAAAATTTCAGTTATACAATATCTTAAGAACAAGGTCAAAAATAAATACATAATAATTATTCTAGCTTATTTTCAGCACAACCTGTTCAATAGAGCATAATCTGCACAATAACTAGAAACAAACATTTTATTTCACATTTATAGTTATTTATTGTGTTCTATTTTTGCATCGTTTATGCTATAATGTCATAAATATAGCATAATTTACGTATTTAACTCCATAGAAATAACGATTATGACGTTACTAAATGTTATTGACAATCTAATACCAATAATAAAACCATTTAAATGAGGTCAGATGCATTAGAATTATCAAGGTCCATATATAAGAGGTTATAGATGCTCCGGGAAAAGTTTTAGCCAAGGTCGCGCAGCTTAAAGAAATTCACCAAAGACGTCATATCACCGGGTGTAGTTTTATTCACCTTATCAGTGACGTAACTGGTGAACGGCATCGCATTGGCTTAGAATCAAGTACATCCATCACAATATAAAATCAACTGCGCGAGTTATGTGCTGCGCTTAATCTCTTTATTATATATGGACCTTTTAGAATTATACAATAAAATAAGCGGTAAAGTTGATCGATGGAATATACAGCTATATGATTTTCAAATTAAGTTTTAACATTTCTGATGCATCACTCACGTTTTTAGCTTTAGTGTTGGATTACTAACGCTTAATGACGTTCACTACCGTTAATTCTACATACAATTAAAATTTAAAACAATAGAAAATTGTTTATAAGCTATTTAAAGCTTATTGTATTTTTCTAAATTATAGACGTTTCACTAACTTAAATATTAAATTTTTGTTCGATATTTGCTTAATATGATATCTTTAGAGCGTAATTTTTCTTCAATAATAAAGTCTCCAAAATTAACAAATATACGTTAACATATAGTGATAACTATAACGTTACTTTTTGAAAGAAATTTTTACTTTATTAGTGACTAAAAAAGCAAAATCAATTGTCGCGAGGTGAGAGAAATATTAAATAAAACTAACCTTTTATTTAAAAATGAGTAAATATAAGTAAAATATTGACTTTATACAGTAAATGAATAAATTTATGAATAATCATAAAAAATACATATCGTCTAAAAAAGCTGTTACCGTTATAGTTAACGTAAGTTACGTTAAAGGTAACATTATAGTTGCGGAAAAATAAGAGTTAACGTTATCGTTAAAGTTATATTTTATATTAAATTAAATTAAAGTTAACGTAATAGTTAACGTAAGTTAACGTTAACGTTAAAGGTAACGTTATAGATAACGTAAGTTAACGTTATTGTTGGGGACAAATTAGAGTTAACGTTATCGTTAAAGTTACATTGTATATTATACTAAATTAAAGTTAACGTAATAGTTAACGTAAACGGTAAAGGTAATGTAATAGTTAACGTAAGTTAACGTTATAGTTGAGGACAAATTAGAGTTAACGTAATAGTTAACATAAGTTAAAGTTAACGTTATAGTTGGGGACAAATTAGAGTTAACGTTATCGTTAAAATTATATTTTATATGATATTAAAGTTAACGTTATAGTTAACGTAAGTTAACGGTAAAGGTAACGTAATAGTTAACGTAAGTTAACGTTATAGTTGGGGACAAATTAGAGTTAACGTTATCGTTAAAATAATATTATATATCATATTAAATTAAAGTTAACGTTACAGAAAATTCAGGTAACGACTATATAAGACTGTGATAAAAATTCATTAATAATTAAGACCCATAATTTTTTACGTCCAAAATTAAATCTAAATATAAATAAAATAACTATAAGTTGAGTACTGTATATAGAATGATCTTACCATGAACTAAAACAGAATATGTGAAAACTAAAATAATAAAACATTCAGTTACATAAATCATACTTACATATTTCTTTTAAAAGGTTTCGAAAATTGTCTATAAATGTTTTTAATTTTAAAAAATATCACGAACTTATCTTATGTATATTAACACATAATATGTGTAATTGCAATTATTCAATAACTTTAATATATATATATATATATATATATATATATATATATATATATATATATATATATATATATATATATATATATTATCATTATTCTACACGAAAAGTAAATTACGTAATTTATGCTACATTTATGTCATTATATAGCATTAATAATGTTAAACTAAAACAACATAAATAATTATGCTGTAGAAAATAATATTTATGATTTGTAGTAGCATAGTTAAATAAATATTATTATGCACTATAGCATAAATTATTTTAAATTAATCAAATTGTGCAGAAAGTGAGCATTGTAACTATTGCGTTTATTTTATTTTTTAAATTTGTATTATCTAAATGTGTGTTTGCGTGTGTGTGTGTGTGTGTGTGTGTGTTTATATATATATATATATATATATATATATATATATATATATATATATATATATATATATATATATATATATATATATATATATATATATATATATATATATATATATATATGCTTTGACTAAACCTCAGTGAGGTACTGGCCGTTTACCAACTACATTTAAACACCCCAAATTTTCCAAAACCCTGTACAGTATAATATGTAATATCGAGCCGAAACAGGTTGGCCACGGCCTAGAAAAAAAAAAAAAAAATTAGCATTCACCATAACAGACTGAGGAAACCGTGTAAACTCTAAGTCAGTATGTTCAGCAAGGCTGACTTTACCTCCTGGATCTCCAAGCTAGCTCCGCGTCATCGCCAGACTTTCATAAAAGCTTCGACGGTGGCAGGCATTGTACCCACGACCTCTTGCATGCAAGTTGGATGCGTGAACCACTAGACCTTGGAGCCGGTTCTATATATATTTGTATGCATGCAATTATTAAACGTTATTAACTTATAAATTTTGGATAATAAAAGTGCATTTATTTACTTACATATGAACTTTTTTTATTTTTTTAATTCAGTGGCAAACACTTTTATTAAATGTTAGAAATACTCAGTGTAAAATATATTTTAATTATTTATTATACCCTTGTAATGGCTATAGAATGAAACTACATTTAGAGACACTAAATTTGAATTATTTAGATTAATTACTATGGTAGTACATGCATACATATGTGAAATTCAGATCCTAAGGGGTTCATCCATTTGAAAATGTCCCGGATTATTATTTACTTTTCTGATGGATGTCCTGTGTTTAGCACAATAATCAACCCCTTTATGATTCTTTGTTTGTAAAATCAAATATGTCTAAAAATTTATTTCACAAGTTATCTTCTAAAATTGAACAACAAATTTTTTTTACTCTAATCAAAGTCATTTTAAGTTACAGTAGTAGCTTTTAATTATTATAGTAAAATTATTATGCTGGTCTAGTATTGTTGGCAAGCAATTTTTATCGCCTTTTATCTTAAATAATAATAATAAATCTGGTGGTTCAAAATATAAAATAGAAAAAAAAGTAAATGAAAAATCTACGTCTTCCAAAAAATAATTTCTTTTTTTTTTTAAATCTCGGAGGATCTTATGAACGAACGAACGAACGAACGAACGAACAAACGAACGAACGAACGAACGAACGAACGAACGAACGAACGAACGAACGAACGAACGAACGAACGAACGAACGAACGAACGAACGAACGAACGAACGAACGAACGAACGAACGAACGAACGAACGAACGAACGAACGAACGAACGAACGAACGAACGAACGAACGAACGAACGAACGAACGAACGAACGAACGAACGAACGAACGAACGAACGAACGAACGAACGAACGAACGAACGAACGAACGAACGAACGAACGAACGAACGAACGAACGAACGAAGAATGAATGAATGAATGAATGAATGAATGAATGAATGAATGAATGAATGAATGAATGAATGAATGAATGAATGAATGAATGAATGAATGAATGAATGAATGAATGAATGAATGAATGAATGAATGAATGAATGAATGAATGAATGAATGAATGAATGAATGAATGAATGAAAAAGCTATACATAAAAGATATTAAAACATTTTTATTTAAATCAAATACAATTATTAAAAACAAAAAATTAAAAATTTATGTTTCTGTCTCCTTATTCACTTTGCTCAGCTTGATTTTCTGCTTCTAATTGTTTCTCAATTGCTCTCATCCTAAAGAAATTCTTAATTTTTTCTTCATTAGTTTCTCCAGGCATTGCAGCTATTCTTTGTTTTAATGTTTTAGGTTTAGGTGTTGAAGGTGCATTTGGATCAACTGTTGTTGTTTTTGCATGTCTTCTCCTTACATCACTTGACGTCTCATCAGAAGATTCAGGTATTATTTTCTTAGACTTTTGAGGAGGTTTTTCTTTATTTTGATCATTTTTACCTATTTGTGCTTCAACTTTTTCTTTATTTTTCTTATTCTTTTCTTTATTTTTCTTCCCTAAATCAGTATTTTCTTTTTTAATTTCTTCCTTTCCTCGATTATTTTTAGCACTTTCCTGTTGTTTCTTATTTTCCATATTTTTCTTATTTTCTTCTACTTGATTATTCTTTTTTTCACCATTTTCTTGAGCTGCTTTGATGGTCTCTATTTTACCATTCTGTTTTTTAATATTTCCATTTTTATTTTTATTTAATATGAATGATTTTTGTAATTGTTTATTTCCAACATAATTTTGTATAGCCTTTTGTTTTTGTTGATTTTTAGGTAAATTATCGATAAAATTTTGAACACCTTCGGGTGTAATATTTCCATTTTTAGCTACATTTTCATTATTAAATTTATTTTGCTGTGCGATAATTAAACTTTGCCGTTTAAATTCCATTAAATCTTCAGGATTAATATTTCCTTGCATTCTATTGTTATTATTATTTCGATATTGTTGCCTAGACATTATTGGTTGCATGTTCTGTTGTTTTTGTATTCCATAATTTTTTTTGGTTTGAAATGGTAATGGTTGAAATTGCTCTACATTAGGATTTATGCCTTGTAATTTCTGACGTAATAATGCAAATTTACGAATGTTTTCATTCTGTTGATTGGGTATAATTCTATTTTGTCGCATTCCTTGAATTCTTTGAGTTTGTCCTAAAGCAGGTTTTAATCCAAGACGTCTGTTATTTGCAATCATTGCTTTTCTTTGTGTTTGAAGTGATGGTTCCGGTTTAATTAACATATTTTGAAATCTTGGAGATTGATTTTGTTTTCCATTTTTACCAATATATAATGCATTACTTTCTGATATAGAAATGTATATCAGAAGAAAAGTCGTAAATAATAAGAATGTTCTCATATTTTTTATGTTTAATTGCAATTGGTTCTGAAACAGAAAACAAAAGTGAAATTTAGGTCCTGGCATATTAATATATTTCATGATTGATAATTTTATTATTATTTGATTTTTTGGTGCACTCGGAAAAAAACACAACGAAATACATATATTATCATTCAGTGCCCACAATTGATTTTAATTGTGAACCTAACTAATCAGAATATATATAAAATTTCTTATTAAAAGGGCTAATACTTAAAATAAAATACAATTTTATTATTATTTCACACCATTCACATCAAGTCTCTAATGTATGATGTATATAAAATTACTATGGTGAAGACATAGTTATTGATAATAATAATAGTTCTTTATTGGGTTTAAAATGGGATTGTACAATGTATATAAAAAAATAGAAAAAAATAAACAAGTAAAAGTATCCCAACGGGTGATGAGAAGAAGGCAAAATATGCCTATTCACTATAGGTGATCTCACACCTTTATCAGAAAAACTGCTTCGTCAATATAAAAAATACATTATATTAACAAACATAGATAGTTCCCCCCCCCCCCCCCAAAAAAAAAAAAAGATTAAAAAAATTAGCATGCATCTGCCATTTTATTAAAATTAATAAAAATTACAAATAATAATAATAATAAAATTTTGAAAACTAAGACATGAATTAAAAAAAAATCATTTTGAAAAATGCAGTCAAAATAATTATAAGTTAAAGTGATATAAATATCCAAAAAAATATGCTACCTAAATTTCATCCATATTTATATATGTAACATTTAGACATATAGTATATTAATTAACTATTATGCATTATTGTTGAGCAACTATGTTACTTTGTATTTAAATTTAAAAAGAATAATTATTAATAGTTTATTTTATTAGAAAAATAGAAAATCATTATAAATAGTAATAAGTAATAAATCCACTGCGTAGCAAAAAATACGCAATGAAAACTAAAATTACTTACATTTCATTCGAGTAAAAAGTCTTAGATGTAATAACAGCTTAGTATAAAGTTGAAAAAGATTGTCTTTTTCTTTTCTTCGTAAAATTATTAAAAAAAAAAAAAAAAAAAAAAAAAAAATCTTATCCAGTTGCTTTGTTTTTATTACCAAACTGTTACAAAACGAATTTGAAATCAATGTTTTTATAAAATGACATTCATACCGATAAAATTATAACTTTTGTTTGCTTATTTGATAGTAAATGTTATGCAAATAATATTTAGCCCTTTTATATACAATTAAAATTTCTTTAAAAAAAAAAGTTGTACAATATTTTGTAATGTTTTCATATATTTTGGAATTATAATAATACTTCACCAGTGGTGTTGATAATTCAACGAAAAAGACGAACTGATTACGCACAAGTGTTAGTTACCAAATATATAATTGATATGTTATGTGCAAAATATCCGGTTTGTTCGTCACCGGTTTATAATTAACTTAATTAATAGGTTTTTGTAAATTTGAAATATCTAAAAAAAAAATATTTATAAAAACTTGATCAATAATTTTTTTCATTAAGAAAAAAAAATAATAAAAAATATAAACGATTTTTATAATTCTTTTTTAACCTGAAATATAATCAGTTATACTTTTCAATTTTTGTTTTCAATCGAAAATTGTTTTAACTTAAAAAATTAAAGTAAAAAAATTCCTTCAAAAGACTTATGCAAAATACTACAATGAAATTAAAAAAAAAAAAAAAAAAAAAAAAACGTTCTGCGGCATGCAAGTTGTCTATTCAATTTGATTGTGGTGTTCTGTTGTTGTGTTTGGCTTGATTTATCTGATTTTGTTGGGCTGTGGGCTGTGCGAGTGGTTTTAATGTAATTTGAAATTGAAATAAAAATCGAATTTCCTAAAATAAGATTTGACCGAAACCACTAAATTATTTTCTCGATTTAACAGTTTTAAGAATTTAATTATTTTCCACAGTTATAGTACTGAATGACTAAATACTAAATATAATTACAATTTAATGTTCTAATTTGATGACTATATTATTATAATGTGATAATATAATAATATACATTATTCATTATGATCTGCCACTTATTATTATTTTATTCTATATATATTAGAGAAATTATATTATTATACAGGGTGTTTTTTTAAAAGCGCGCATTTTAAAACGCTAATTAAAATATGAAAAAATTAAATTAAATAAACTTTTTATATATCATTTTGTAGCCAAGGGTTAGACATTTTTAAAACTGTTCTTAGAAATAAAATTGAGTGACCAGTTTTCTTGCACCGAGCGTCAACGTAAAAATGTGCTATTTTTTTTTCCAAACGTCTTTTTTTCTGCAAAAATGATTAGAAATTTGCTTTTTTAACTATCCTTTATTAACAACTAATGGAGTCTGTTGGCATAAATAAGATACCTATAGCACTCTAAACATGTTCTGTAATAAAAATGGAAGGATGGAGCCACGTTGGTATCAGGGTTAAGGTGAAAACTTTTGCGTTAAACAGTGCTAAATTTGATTTAAAAAATTCTCTTAAATCAAACTTTTTTTTTTTTTTTTTTTTTTTTTTTTTTTACCGATTTTGTATGAACTTTAATTTTCATAACATTATTATTTGTAACTTTCATTTTCTGTCAATTCTTACAAACTGGGTTGCTTTGATGATTAAAACCTTAAACATTTCATTTTAAAGAATGGAAACATTTAATTTGCATCTCTTTCTTTAAAAATTGGTTCATGTATGGAAATCCGCACATTTCATTTGGTTTTTGCTGCATTCATTAATTCTTTGCATCTTGAATCATATTGATTTTTTTTTAATAATTAAACCAAACATTACTTAGATTTGAAAGAAAACTGTGAGCGCAAAGCCATTATAGAGAAACTAAAAATTTCGTTAAATCATTAAACAAAATTCTCAAATTAGAGGAAATGTTGGCAAATTTAGCCATGTTTAATGCAAATGTTTTCACCTTAACCCTGATACTAATGTGGCTCAATCCTTCAATTTTTATCACAGAACATGCTTAGAGTGCTATAGGTATCTTATTTATGCCAACAGACTCCATTAATTGTTAATAAAGGATAGTTAAAAAAGCAAATTTCTGATCATTTTTGCAGAAAAAAAGACGTTTGGAAAAAAAAATAGCACATTTTTACGTTGGAGCTCGGTGCAAGAAAACTGGTCACTCAATTTTATTTCTAAGAACAGTTTTAAAAATGTCTAACCCTTGGCTACAAAATGATATATAAAAAGTTTATTTTATTTTATTTGTTCATATTTTAATTAGCGTTTTAAAATGCGCGCTTTTAAAAAAACACCCTGTATTATTATATACTTTTTTTTTTTTTTTTTTTTTGCTTGCCATATTGTGTTATCGTGCTATACACCAATCCCAGTCCCAGTCAAGACATTGTCTTATCGACAGGTAAGTACTTTCCAATTAATGGAAAAGCACACACGGGCCGGCCACGGCCTAAGAATACAGCCCGGCAGTCGCCATGACAGCCTAGAGAAACCGTGGAAACATCTAGGCAGGCTGGTCGGTGCAATCACATCAATCATGCACCTCCCGAATACTGTGCGTCGTCATGGAATGCATGTAAACATGCATCGTGCAACGTGTTGTGCTCTCACACTTCATGTACGCACCCAGCAGTGGCTCGAACCTATACTCGGTGAGGAGTACAGAGTTGCGAGTCAGCTGCCTTCACCACTCGGCCATATATACCAGCTCAATAAAATGTTGAAACTGTGCATTTTTTATTTTACAGAATAAATTGTTTGTTACTCCTTTTAAAATTTAATCAGCATCATATGATGAACGAAATATGAATAGTTAAATTCACACATGTAATGCAAGGTATTCATGGTTATTGGTATAATACTTACTTATTTTATACGTTATGTTACATAATATATTTTATATATATATATATATATATATATATATATATATATATATATATATATATATATATATATATATATATATATATATATATATATATATATATATATATATATATATATATATATGCATATATAAAGCATAAAGCGTATTTTTAGTTTTTTTTACGAGCAATAAAAATAATTTTTTTAAGTGTCTTAATTTTTTTATTTTGGTTGAAATAGGAGGGAGTGACAAGAGGGAATTTTTTTTTAAAATAGTGTCACAATAGCAGTTACAAAATAATAATAAAAACATTAAATAAAAGAATTTTTAAATGCTTAAATAGGGTAGTTACACTCATATATCAGCTTCCTCTTTGACGCCATGTGTGAGCAAGCAATAACAATAATCTAGTATATTATATATGTGTGTATAATATACATTGTATTATATAATACACACACACACACACTCACACACACACACACACACACACACACACACACACACACACACACACACACACACACACACACACACACACATATATATATATATATATATATATATATATATATATATATATATATATATTGATCTTCTCGCGTCAAGATGAAGCTACTACATTTTACAAATTTCCGAAGAATGAACGATCTCAAATTACAAATTTGCGGATACCTGGAGTTTTACACACCTATATAATATAGCAGAAGCACCAGGAAGCCGCGACTTTGTAAAGTGTAGAAGCTTCATCTTGATGCAAAAAGATCGATATAATTATAATGCTAACACAAAGTCAGTGAATGCATTAATTAAAAGGTGTCATCAATAACGGCACAGAAATAAACATGATACACACTATGTATTTTTTCCGATCAAATTAATTTTTATCTTCATCACTTGGCTGGTCTATATGTACTTCAACTGAACTTTCAAGTTTAGAGTTAAGACTGGATGAGGATTTTTCTTTATCTTGTTTGATAGCAGAAGTGTTGGATGCATGTTTAGTATCAGAAATTTCACTTATTTCTATTTTAAAATTTTCATCTAGAGTCGATTGAGATTTTGAAGTCTGATCTGTAACTTCTTTTGACTGTGTATCCTTTGATACTGCATTTTCAATAACAGATGCGATATTCTCTGTGGGTTCTAGAATAAATTAATCAATTAGTCAATAAATTAGTCAATCAATTAGTAAATCAATTAGTCAATCAATCAATCAATCAATCAATCAATCAATCAATTAATTAATCAATCAATCAATCAATCAATCAATCAATCAATCAATCAATCAATCAATCAATCAATCAATCAATCAATCAATCAATCAATCAATCAATCAATCAATTAATCAACCAATCAATTAATCAATCCATTGATCAATCCATCCATCGATAAATCAATTAATCAATCATTTAATCAATTATTTAATCAATCAATTAATCAATCAATCAACCAATTAAATATTTTGACAATTTAGAACAACAAAAATTAAAACTTGATAAAAAAAAATAAATAGAAAAGTTTTCCAAATTATTGCTTTAATAATTTTAAATATATTAAAAAATAATAATAATAACTTACCAATATCAATAACAAATGAGACATCAAAATCTGAGTAAATTAATACAGATTTATTATTCATATTCTTTCTAAATATAATTTTTACGTAATATTTAAAATTAACGTGTTTTTCTATAAAGACAAGTCTTACTTAATGTAAATCATCATGCAAGAATATTACCAAACAAATCTGCAATCTTATTTGCAAATAAAGTGGCGATTGGTCACGAATTTAGAATGTTTATATTGTATTTTATATCGTCTATCATATTTGATAGAATGCAATGTTTTGTTTAAGTTTTGAAGTCTGATATTTTATCACTTTGCATGCATAAGTCAAGCCTTCCAGTTGGCTAACATTCATGTCGTCATCGTGTTCCTATAATACTGCACTGAGGATGCAACAGTAGCTGTGGATTTTGTGGTTGTCATGATGCCAAGCTTTTGAAGACTTTAGGACTAAATAAAACAATATTTTATGTTGTTTAGTTTTATGAAGTATTAAAAATAAAATTAATAAAAAAGTTTTTTTTTTTTTTTTTTTTTTTTTTTTTTTACCTTTTCAATTTTAACTACTTTATAAATTTTGTATACATAAGTTCGTGCAATAAACTACACACAACTCTTGAGCCAGCGTAGAATTTTTACTTTGTTAGCAACATCTGATCATGACGTAATTACCTGTTTATATGTGTGGTTGATCATTGTTATTTTCATTTAGAATTTTAGACCTAATAAGAATGAACAAATTAAAAAAAAAAAAGTTCCATACATGCTCAATGTGCGATTCACTTTTATCGGCTCAAAAAACAAGATCAACCAATGAATGTTCTATTTTGGGGGGGGGGGGGGCAGCCAACCAAATATTGTAAATGAGCCTCATTACACTTTAAAGAACAAACTATATTGCTCCATAAATAATAATAAAATGCTATTCACGTGATTTAAATGCGCACGCGCGCGCGTGTGTGTGTATTTTTATAAATTGAAATGCTTTTTCCTAATTTTTAATTCTTTTTTTTTTCTTTTTTTTTTTTTTACAAAAAGGAGAGGAAAGAAGAACAAAATCTACCTATTCTGCTCCAACTAATTGTAACTATGGAACTTAACTTTTAATTTACCAAAGCTCTCTCATGATAAGAGCTAAATAATTTTTCTAATATATAAATTCGTTATTTCGAAAAAATAATAATCATAATAAATAAATTTATTTTCTATAGTTATAGGAAAAAATAAAATATAACTTACTAATTTTAATATAACATTTTTAATTTATTGTTTTTATTATTAATCAATAGCAATTATGTGTATATTACATTTTAGTTTACTAACTTTATACATTTGTTAATTTAAAAACAAGTGTGAAAGGAAAATGTTACATTTTTTTTTTATTTAAGCGTACAAAGCTATTTTCTTAATAAAAGCACACATAAAAAATATTGGTATCAATGAAATAAATACATAGTTCATTACGGTCATCTTTTTAGCATCACGTTCTATACACTTATTAGAGTTATTAGTAAGTGAAATGAGTGTACACTATACTATAATAACTGCCTTATTTAACTACTATCTACTAGGTTATATATGACCCAACTGTAAGGACAGTAAATAAGGAAATTATATATTTGATATCCTGAATTTCAGACCCAAAATAACATCCTAGCTTATTAATTAAGTTGTTGCATTAAAGTTACGAACACCTTAAACAAAAAAAATTGAGTAATATCCTAACAAATCTGAAAATCAACGTCGATTTTGCCAGAACCATTGATTTCTAAAATATTTTCCATTCACAAAATGGTAGCTGCGGGTTTGTGACGTCACAGCTCACTAGTCCACGCGAGTGAAAATAGATGAGCTGTAACGTTATTTTATGAATGGAAAATAAATTTAAAATCAATGAATCCGGCCAAATCAAGGTTAATTTTCAGCTCTTTTTATGGTATCACACAACCTTTTTTGTTCAAGGTGTTCTACGCCTTTAATATTCTAAATGTCTTTCTTTTTACATAACATCTTTTTAATTTTGAAATTAAATTTCAAAAAAAAAAAAATGTGATAAAGAGATAGCATGACTTAAATGATACATTTAAAAAGTTTGAAAATAATTCAGGTCGTAATAAATAAGAAAATATTTATCTCCTAAAGCTTTTTTCAAGTCATTTTTTTAGCTGCACTTTGAATTATCTAGTTCCAAAATGCTAAAATTATCCTCTCTACCCTTGATGTAGTTTTATAGTAAATGCCAATGATAATAAATCTATTTGATAAAAAATACAACTACCGTGACCGAGATGTATTGATTGCAAGAATATAGAACATTATGATTGTAAAATAACAAAATTTGCATAGTGACGATCCAAAAGATTTGTAATATGTAATATATCAAGTAGCAATGATGTAAAGGTGAATTAACCTTAATTACATGCACCTCTTTAAATATTCTAATTTCTCTGTCTTTTCTACTTCTACACAAACTACCTAAATAGCAAAGCATAGTTATCATCCAAACATCAGGTGTTTGATATTGGAAAATTTTAAGGACCTGAAGTTGTTACTTCTGTTGTTGATTCGGTAGTAGACTCTGTGGTTGATTCTGTTGTAGACTCTGTAGTAGACTCTGTGGTTGATTGTGTAGTGGATTCTGTTGTCGACTCTGTGGTTGATTGTGTAGTGGACTCAGTAGTGGATTCTGTTGTAGACTCTGTTGTAGACTCTGTGGTTGATTGTGTAGTAGACTCAGTGGCTGATTGTGTAGTGGATTCTGTTGTAGACTCTGATGTAGACTCTGTTGTAGCCTCTGTTGTAGACTCTGTGGTTGATTCTGTTGTAGACTCTGTGGTTGATTGTGTAGTGGACTCAGTAGTGGATTCTGTTGTAGACTCTGTAGTAGACTCTGTGGTTGATTCTGTTGTTGACTCTGTGGTTGATTGTGAAGTAGACTCAGTAGTGGATTCTGTTGTAGACTCTGTTGTAGACTCTGTTGTAGACTCTGTTGTAGACTCTGTAGTAGACTCTGTTGTAGACTCAGTGGCTGATTGTGTAGTGGATTCTGTTGTAGACTCTGATGTAGACTCTGTTGTAGCCTCTGTTGTAGACTCTGTAGTAGACTCTGTGGTTGATTCTGTTGTAGACTCTGTGGTTGATTGTGTAGTGGACTCAGTAGTGGATTCTGTTGTAGACACTGTAGTAGACTCTGTGGTTGATTCTGTTGTTGACTCTGTGGTTGATTGTGAAGTAGACTCAGTAGTGGATTCTGTTGTAGACTCTGTTGTAGACTCTGTTGTAGACTCTGTTGTAGACTCTGTAGTATACTCTGTTGTAGACTCTGTTGTAGACTCTGTTGTAGACTCTGTTGTAGATTCTGTTGTAGATTCTGTGGTTGATTGTGTAGTAGAGTCAGTGGTTGATTGTGTAGTGGATTCTGTTATAGACTCTGTGGTAGATTGTGTAGAAGACTCAGTAGTGGATTCTGTTGTAAACTCTGTTGTAGCTTCTGTTGTAGCCTCTGTTGTAGACTCTGTTGTAGACTCTGTTGTAGACTCTGTGGTTGATTGTGTAGTAGACTCAGTGGTTGATTGTGTAGTGGATTCTGTTGTAGACTCTGTGGTAGATTGTGTAGTAGACTCAGTAGTGGATTCTGTTGTAAACTCCGTTGTAGACTCTGTTGTAACCTCTGTTGTAGACTCTGTTGTAGACTCTGTAGTTGATTCTGTTGTAGCCTCTGTTGTAGCCTCAGTTGTAGCCTCTGTTGTAGACTCTGTTGCGGCCTCTGTTGTAGACTCTGTTGCGGCCTCTGTTGTAGACTCTGTTGTAGCCTCTGTTGTAGATTCTGTTGTAGCCACTATTGGAGACTCTGTGGTTGATTCAGTTGTAGCCCCTGTTGTAGCCCCTGTTGTAGCCACTGTTGTAGCCTCTGTTGTAGACTCTGTTGCAGCCTCTGTTGTAGCCTCTGTTGTAGCCTCTGTTGTAGACTCTGTTGTAGCCACTGTTGTAGCCTCTGTGGTTGATTCTGTTGTAGACTCTGTTGTAGCCTCTGTTGTAAACTGAGTTGTAGACTCAGTTGTAGCCTCTGTGGTAGACTCTGTGGTTGATTCTGTTGTAGCCTCTGTTATAGCCTCTGTTGTAGCCTCTGTGGTTGATTCTGTTGTAGACGCTATTGTAGCCTCTGTTGTGGCCTCTGTGGTTGATTCTGTTAAAGACTCTGTTGGAGCCTCTGTTGTAGACTCTGTGGTTGATGCTGTAGTAAACTCTGTAGTGAATTCTGTAGTTAAATCTGAAGTTGCTTCTGTGGTGAATTGTGTTGTAGACTCCGTGAGTTCTGTGGAAGGTGTAGCTGATTCTGTCATGCCTAATGTAGTTGATTCTGTCACGCCTAATGTAGTTGATTCTGTCACACCTAATGTAGTTGATTCTGTCACGCCTAATGTAGTTGATTCTGTCACTCCTAATGTAGTTGATTCTGTCACGCTTAATATAGTTGATTCTAACACGGTTAATGTAGTTGATTCTGTCACGCCTAATGTAGTTGATTCTGTCACCCCTAATGTAGTTGATTCTGTCACTCCTAATGTAGTTGATTCTGTCACGCCTAATGTAGTTGATTCTGTCACGCCTAATGTAGTTGATTCTGTCACTCCTAATGTAGTAAAGTCTGTCACTCCTAATGTAGTAGATTCTGTCACGCTTAATGTAGTTGATTCTGTGACGCCTAATGTAGTTGATTCTGTCACCCCTAATGTAGTTGATGCTGTCACCCCTAATGTAGTTGATTCTATCAAACCAAATGTTGTGAATTCTGTGGAAGGTGTAGTTGATTCTGTCACGCCTGATGTTGTGAATTCTGTTGAAGGTGAAGTTGATTCTGTCACGCCTAATGTAGTTGATTCTGTCAAGCCAAACGTTGGAAAGACTGTTAAAGTTGTAGTTGATTCTGTCACGCCTAATGTTGTGAAATCTGTTGAAGGTGTCGTTGATTCTGTCACTCCTAATGTAGTTGATTCTGTCACACCTAATGTTGTGGATTCTGTGGAAGGTATAGTTGATTCTGTCACTCCTAATGTAGTTGATTCTGTCACGCCTAATGTTGTGGATTCTGTGGAAGGTATAGTTGATGCTGTCACGCCTAATGTAGTTGATTCTGTCACTTCTAATGTAGTTGATTCTTCCGCGCTTAATGTTGTGGATTCTGTGGAAGGTGTAGTTGATGCTGTCACGCCTAATGTAGTGGATTCTGTCACGCCTAATGTTGTGATATCTGTTGAAGGTGTAGTTGATTCTGTCACTCCTAATGTAGTTGAAGCTGTAACGCCTAATGTAGTTGATTCTGTCACGCCTAATGTTGTGGATTCTGTGGAAGGTGTAGTTGATGCTGTCACGCCTAATGTAGTTGATTCTGTCACGCCTAATGTTGTGGATTCTGTGGAAGGTGTAGTTGATTGTGTCACTCCTAATGTAGTTGATTCTGTCACTCCTAATGTAGTTGATGCTGTCACTCCTAATGTAGTTGATTCTTCCACGCCTAATGTTGTGGATTCTGTGGAAGGTGTAGTTGATGCTGTCACGCCTAATGTAGTTAATTCTGTCACGCCTAATGTTGTGGATTCTGTGGAAGGTGTAGTTGATTCTGTCACTCCTAATGAAGATGATGCTGTCGCACCTAATGTTGTTGATTCTGTTACACCTAATGTTGTGAAATCTGTTGAAGGTGTAGTTGATTCTGTCACTCCTAATGTATTTGATGCTGTCATATCTAATGTAGTTGATTGTGTCACGCCTAATGTTGTTGATTCTGTGAAAGGTGTAGTTGATGCTATCACGCCTAATGTAGTTGATTCTGTCACGCCTAATGTTGTTGATTCTGTGAAAGGTGTAGTTGATGCTATCACGCCTAATGTAGTTGATTCTGTCACGCCTAATGTAGTTGATTCTGTTACGCCTAATGTTGTGGATTCTGTGGAAGGTGTAGTTGATGCTGTCACGCCTAATGTAGTTGATTCTGTCACACCTAATGTAGTTGACTCTGTCTGGACCAATGTAGTTGATTCTGCTAAAGGTGTTGTTGGTTCTGTCACACCTAAAGTACTTAATTCTAATAAAGTTGTGCTTGATTCTGTCACGTCAAATGCAGTAGATTCTGTTATAGGTGTTGTTGATTCTGTTATGTATGGAACATTACTTGGTGAAGTACTTGGAGATAAAGTAGAAAGCGTAGTTTCTGGAGTTACTATTTCTACTGGTAGAGGTATAAAAACACTATTTATATTTGACCAATATCTAGCTCTTCTTTCTATTATTTTTTGAAATATTCTAAATCGGAACAGCAAAATAAAAATAAGTCTTCGGATTGGAATTCTAATATTTCTTCCACGTGTTAAAAATCTTCTTAAAATCCTTAAATAGCCTGCTAAAATACGTTTAAAATGAAAAAAGTAGGCATTTGCTTGCCTTAATTTAAATGTTGGATACCTATATCTAATTAGTCTAAGTTCCATAAATACCACAAATTTTAATATTTCACTAATACTTATTTCAATTAAAACGCCATTTGGTATTTGTCTTTTATTTCTGCTTAATAATATACTTTCGGTTTTCATGTTATCTACAAAATCTTTGGGTAATTGTATTGTATTTATTTCATCAATATTTTCATTTTTTGATTTGATGCTTTCTCGGAGTATAGTAATTAATCGTGTATCTGATTTTAACTTTAAATTTGTGGTTGGATTTGTATTTTCCAAATTCCAATAAGATTTCTGTTTAAATTTGTATATAGTGAAACTCATCTGAAACAAAATTAAAAGAAACATATTTGTAATATAAAAATGATAGTAAATGAAATGGCCATGAATGCTAATTTATTTAAGATAATCACCTTTACATAAGTTATTATGAAGTAGCTAAAATAATGCATTTTAGCAAATTATTAAAAATAGCTAATTTAAGTTGTTTTAAGTTTTTTAAAGCTATTTAAGTTAAAAAAGCTATTGTTAATAATTTGCTAAAATGCATTATTTTAGCTACTCATAATAACTTAGTCAGTATTCGTAACTAAAGTAATGCCCCAATTTTTTGAGTGACACTGAAACCAATTCAAAGCTTTGTTCAAGCATTTTATTGATTTTCTGGAATACCATAATTATCTAACATTTTAAATTCCGGAACCATTATTATATTGAGCGTTTTTAAACTTGTTTTCCAAGGCAATATATAAAATAAAATTACAAAACAGAGCTCTACGAATTTCAAAAAAAAATTGATCCTTAAAACCGAGAACTTTAACATCCATTAAAGCTATTTAAACTAACTGACCATACATACAAAAAAGTGTCCGTTTTAATAAACATGTAAATGATTTTATTTTAAAACTTACCCAAATTGCCCATGGTAACATAAGAATAAAAATCCAGCATATTAAACTAGTTTTCATTTCCATTACTAAATTTTAATTAAGATAATTTTCATGGTGTTTGTTGTTGTTGTTGTTGTTGTTGTTGTTGTTTTTGATGTTTAATAATATTAACAATTCATTATAATATTGTTATAGTTGATAGATGATACAAATCAAATTGTAACTAAATCTACATACTATTGTGATTTACATATATTTAGAAAGAAATTTGCTTATCATATGAAGCAATATAATTTTATTTTCCTTGTAATTTTTTAAACAACACGTTTTACATGCATTTATAATGTGATAGTATTTATAAAAATTTATTTACAAACTTCAATTCTAAAAAAGTGAGTTTCATAACAAAACGTTATACAGTAATAGTATATTGTATAATAGAGGACTAAACATAAATTTTGCGACGCTAAAAAAAAAAAAATTTAAAGTAATCTATGTCAAGAATCAAATATTGTACAAACTAAACATAACTATTCATTCATTCATTCATTCATTCATTCATTCATTCATTCATTCATTCATTCATTCATTCATTCATTCATTCATTCATTCATTCATTCATTCATTCATTCATTCATTCATTCATTCATTCATTCATTCATTCATTCATTCATTCATTCATTCATTCATTCATTCATTCATTCATTCATTCATTCATTCTTTCATTCATTCATTCATTCATTCATTCATTCATTCATTCATTCATTCATTCATTCATTCATTCATTCATTCATTCATTCATTCATTCATTCATTCATTCATTCTTTATTCTTTCATTCGTTCATTCGTTCATTCGTTCATTCGTTCATTCGTTCATTCGTTCATTCGTTCATTCGTTCATTCATTCATTCCTTCATTCGTTCATTCGTTCATTCATTCATGAGCTAGGAGCTATTTGTAATATTATACATTTCTATCGCATTCAAAAGATCTTCCGAAACACTCAAATCAATGTCGTCCTCTATTTCTACTTCCTCTGGCTGTGATAACATCAGTGGAGGTCCTAGAGCGTCTTTCAGTTTACACCAGAAATGAGATCTAGTCGTGATGTCCGTATCCCACTCGAGGTAAGTTCGAGACTCCATCAAGACTCGCAAGTGAAGAGGTAACTGAGACAAGTCAAGTCGTTCAAGCTGTATCAGGATCAGGAAATCAGCCTTGTCGGTAAATATGCGATGTTGAGCCATCTGGACTTCCCATTTACACCACTGAAAACCAAAAAAAAAAAGGCAAAACAATAAAAAATTGAAAATAAATATGTTTAAATTGTAATAAACGATATTAAATTACTTTGCAAACTTCCTAAATTTCAACAATAATAATTTTAATCAATAAAGTGATTGTTTTCATTATTTTTTTAACAATTAAAAATTTCTTACTTTTTTTTCATTAGAAAAACTTAAAATATTAACACATGAATAAAAAAACAATCATTTTCGTTAGTTGTTAGTTTAAAGAAATTAAATATAAGTATGTCGTATTTATGAATGTTAATAAAACTTTATGTCATGGTCCGAATAAATTTATATTTTTAATAACTTCAATATTTCTGCGCTTTTGAATATTCATTATAAACCTATTATTATTATTAAGAATTTATTTAGTTCTTACCTGTCGATAAGACAATGTTTTGACTGGGACTGGGGTTGGTGAAGAACGAAAACACAATATGGCAAAAGAAAAAGAAAAACTTACATCACTGTCCACGAAGCTCGGCGTGAGAACAAGCAAAACTCTTCGACTATCCGTAATATGACTGACGATATTATCTACAATATAAGCACCTAGAGGAAAATCTCTCTCATGTAAACATAACGTGTACTGATCTTCAGGATTTTCTAACTGTGGTAACAAAACATTCAAAACCCAATCTCTATCTTTACTACAATACGAGACAAATACGTCATAACGACAATTAGAACGTTCACATTTTCTAGTATTTCTCTTACGAACTCTCAATAAATGTTTTAAATATTGAACTTCATAACGATATATGTACAAAAATAATGTAATACACAGAATAAGTACTAAAATAAAACTGATTGAGACTCCTGATGCTAAAGCATAGTTAAATGGCTTTATATCACATAAAGCTTCATTATATTTTGCATCAATGATATTTACACCACTCTGTTCCAATGGCAAATTACATTTTAATGGTTGTGTGGAGTTTAAATTTAATATATTGAAACTTGATGTATTGATCCAATTTTGAAATTCTTTTAAAGAACAATCTCGGCAGTCAAATGGATTTCCACCGATATCTATTGATTTCAATTTGTGTGTTGATAAAATTATATGATTCTGCATAGTTTGAAGCTTATTGTGACTTAGGTTGACATTTCTGATCGTGTGCAAGTTGGATTTAAATGTTGTTTCTGATTTCCAATTGATAATTGAATTATAACTCAAGTCTAAATAC
>OX439135.1:22780456-22827956 GCA_949318235.1 Ecdyonurus torrentis
TTAGTATGAAAATGTTGTGCGGGCTGCATAAATTGAATTTTCTACGAGGCTACTGTTGTGTTTAGAGACAAACTAATGTTATTTATGTAAATCACATCAAGTGTTTTGTGATATAAATGCTTATGTTTTTCTCTGGTCTATTCCTTTAACTTACCGATGCAGGAGACAAAGACAGCAGTGTATCGTTAGATGGCCATAGTTCTTTATAATTGTCTGACTTTACAAGATCTATTCTTCCTTTCTTGATTTGAACACACCACCACTCACCATTTGTTGTTTCAGTTAAATTTTTAGTCTCTTCAATATCAATTTGTAACACAACTTCAATTGTAAAAGCCTGAAATTATAAAGTGATATTTAAGTGTTTTGACTTTTTCTGTCTGTTAATTAACCTTGACGAATACGATGTATATTGTATACGATTGAAAGAAAGAGAGAAATAAAGAAAAAAAAATGTTATCACTTCACTCTAAAAAATGGTGCATTACTTTAGTTACGAATCCTAACCTATTTAAGATAAAGACTTTTAAGTTATTACGAGTAAGCTAAAATAATGCATTTTAGCTTTTAGCAAGTAATTAAAAATAGCTAATTTAAAATTGTTTTAAGTTGTTTTAAGCTATTTTAAGTTAAAATAGCTATTTTGTTAATAATTTGCTAAATTGCATTATTTTAGCTACTCATAATAACTTAAATGTGTATATCTTAAATAAGTTAGTATTCGTAACTAAAGAAATGCACCAATTTTTAGAGTGATATTTATTGCATATAGCTTATAAATGTTTTAAAAAGTGAGATTATAAAATTTAACTTCTAGACCATGTATTTTATTAATACTTAAATAATTAAAATGTTTGCCTTTTTTTTTTGTGTGTAAAGTATATCTCAGAATTTTACACCTTATAGACGTAGAACATCTTGAACAAAAAAGTTGCGTTATATCCTAACAAACCTAAAAATCAACGTTGATTTGGCAGGAATCATTGATTTCTAATTTATTTTCCATTCACAAAATACCACTGGCGGTCACTGACGTCACAGCTCACCCGATTTACGCGTGTGAAAACAAGCGAGCTGTAACGTCAGTGACCGCCAGCTACATTTTGTGAATGGAAAATAAATTAGAAATCAATGACTTCGGCCAAATCAACGTTGATTTTCAGGTTTGCTAGGATATAACGCAACTTTTTTGTTCAAGGTGTTCTACGCCTTTAAACAAAAAAATTGCCTAATATTCTAACTTACCTAAATATCAAAGTTAATTTTAATAATTTACCTTATTTATTATTGGCTTGTCGTATTTCGCCTCTTTACTAAAAACAAAATATTCAAAATTGCAAATCACAAAGGTAGACTCATTTGATTGCAATGCGCAATTGTCAAAAAGCAAATTTGATGTAACTTGTGTCCCATAATCATCGCAGGTATTACCAAAACAACTTTTAATGTAAAATAAATAATATAGTATCGTAGAAATTCTCCATCTAAAAAAAAAAAATAATAATAAAACAAATAAAACAAATTAGTCTAAAAACGTGAAAATGAGGAATTCTACACGAAGTTAACCCCTATGATTGAATACGCCGTTAGAAAGAGCAAAAGTAGTAGATAAACTTAGCATTATACAGTTGAAATGATAGAATTTGACAATAAAGCATTACGCCGCTCCAATGAATTGGCTGCGGACGATAATTGCATTTCTCCGCCTTCTTATAGCTTACTGTGCGTAACAACCAAAATGCATGGGGTCCACCTTAACTCCTTATTTCCTCTCTTTACTCGTGTCGCATGCATATCTCGTCTCGTCTCGTCTCGTCTCGTCTCGTCTCGTCTCGTCTCGTCTCGTCTCGTCTCGTCTCGTCTCGTCTCGTCTCGTCTCGTCTCGTCTCGTCTCGTCTCGTCTCGTGTCTGTCTGTCTGTCTGTCTGTCTGTCTGTCTGTCTGTCTGTCTGTCTGTCTGTCTGTCTGTCTGTCTGTCTGTCTGTCTGTCTGTCTGTCTGTCTGTCTGTCTGTCTGTCTGTCTGTCTGTCTGTCTGTCTGTCTGTCTGTCTGTCTGTCTGTCTGTCTGTCTGTCTGTCTGTCTGTCTGTCTGTCTGTCTGTCTGTCTGTCTGTCTGTCTGTCTGTCTGTCTGTCTGTCTGTCTGTCTGTCTGTCTGTCTGTCTGTCTGTCTGTCCGTCCGATTAACTTAAAGGAATTGACCGGAGAAAAACCTAAGCATTTATATCACAAAACACTTGATGGGATTTACATAAATAACATTAGTTTGTCTCAAAACCCAACAGTAGCCTCGAAGCAGTGATCAGAAATGTCAATTTATGCAACCCGCACAACATTTTCATACTAATTTTTGCATGTTTCTGACGTCATAAACATAAATTTTTACGCAAATTGCATACTTTACAGCTTTTTCACGTTCTCTCGTGGGGCTACATTAACATTCTGGTAAAAATTGTCATTAGTTTTGAAGATCCCATTTCGTGTTTATACATTAAAAAGCACACGTTGTTTTATGTTGTCTATGGCTTTAAATCAATGCTATCAAAGATATTGGTAAAATAGTAAAAACTTGCACAATGAGTCATTTTCCTATGCGATCAATGTTATTGTGTGATCCAACATGGCGTCGACTTTAACATGAATTTATTAGCACCCATTTATTGTGTATACTTACATGTTTTTGATGATCGCCATATTCTTATACTATAATTGTATATTATCTTTAGCTTTTATAAATGAAAACAAGAAGCAAAGAATTATTATCAAACGGATACAGATAACCACACACCTCAAGAATAATGTTAATGAACGTTAATTGTGAAATATTTATGCTTAATAATACTTCCTTGTAGACATCTTTCGTGGAAGTAAGCTATTACGTAAACAACAGATTGCCAACACAGGAATTCTTATTTCAGTGCCATAGCAATGATGGAATATTTTCAAAAGTAAGTAATAAATTATTTATTTGTCAATATTTATCTTTTTTCAATGTGCATGAACATTAATAACCACGTATAAATTATGCTAGATAATTTTTTAGCACAATTTGTTTAATAGTACAGCATAATTTATAAATATGCTACTCTTCTCAATTACTATATCTATAGCATATATATATTATATATTATTATTATTATTATATTATATAGCATAAATATTATATTTTACATCATAAATATTTGTGTTATTTAATTTTAATATCAAAAGCTATAATAATATATTATGCAGACTTCATTTATTCTCTCCGGGTAATTATGACAATTTAATGATTTCACATATCTATATAAAATATAAAATAAATGAGAATCTGCAATAAAAATGAATAAATAGAAAATATTATCTACGGTTAAAAATTGCGACAATTTTAATTAGCTAATTTCCAATTGTACACTTCTTTTAATTATACAGTATAATATACACACAACAGATACTTAAAGAAAAAAGATTTATTTGTTAAACAATCCGTATTATTTTATACGTGAGTATTGTATGGTATTTTGTAATTTTTAATAAGTTAGAAATGAATTATGATTTCATTTTGATATATTTAATGATAAATTAACACATTTTTTCCTTTTTTTTTTTTTTTTTTTTTTTTTGAGGAATTTTCAAAATTTATATAGATATGTTCCATAATATTATGATGCTGCTTTATAATAATACTATATTATGTATAATGTAATACAAACACAAAATAATAATATTAATTAATTCAATTTAATTTGTATATCTTTTTCATTTTTATTTCCCAGATTTTATACCATTGTGATGATTTTCTTCTTCACTTACACATCAAGGAGTGTAGCAGATAATTATTGTGATGAATATTTACATAGAAATGATTTTAATCTTAAGTTTGGACAATGTCAATCACATTCTCCATCTATTCTATCCTGTACGTTTGAATACGATTTATCGACGATTGACGTCATCAATAGTAACTTTACTGTAAAAAGGGTAATGGTTTTCTCATTATTATTTTATTTGTATGTTTTAATCTCTGTCTGTCTGTCTGTCTGTCTGTCTGTCTGTCTGTCTGTCTGTCTGTCTGTCTGTCTGTCTGTCTGTCTGTCTGTCTGTCTGTCTGTCTGTCTGTCTGTCTGTCTGTCTGTCTGTCTGTCTGTCTGTCTGTCTGTCTGTCTGTCTTTCTTTCTTTCTTTCTTTCTTTCTTTCTTTCTTTCTTTCTTTCTTTCTTTCTTTCTTTCTTTCTTTCTTTCTTTCTTTCTTTCTTTCTTTCTTTCTTTCTTTCTTTCTTTCTTTCTTTCTTTCTTTCTTTCTTTCTTTCTTTCTTTCTTTCTTTCTTTCTTTCTTTCTTTCTTTCTTTCTTTCTTTCTTTCTTTCTTTCTTTCTTTCTTTCTTTCTTTCTTTCTTTCTTTCTTTCTTTCTTTCTTTCTTTCTTTCTTTCTTTCTTTCTTTCTTTCTTTCTTTCTTTCTTTCTTTCTTTCTTTCTTTCTTTCTTTCTTTCTTTCTTTCTTTCTTTCTTTCTTTCTTTCTTTCTTTCTTTCTTTCTTTCTTTCTTTCTTTCTTTCTTTCTTTCTTTCTTTCTTTCTTTCTTTCTTTCTTTCTTTCTTTCTTTCTTTCTTTCTTTCTTTCTTTCTTTCTTTCTTTCTTTCTTTCTTTCTTTCTTTCTTTCTTTCTTTCTTTCTTTCTTTCTTTCTTTCTTTCTTTCTTTCTTTCTTTCTTTCTTTCTTTCTTTCTTTCTTTCTTTCTTTCTTTCTTTCTTTCTTTCTTTCTTTCTTTCTTTCTTTCTTTCTTTCTTTCTTTCTTTCTTTCTTTCTTTCTTTCTTTCTTTCTTTCTTTCTTTCTTTCTTTCTTTCTTTCTTTCTTTCTACATATGCAAAATTTTTTACATACTTATGAATTTAATTTTTGCAGACAGTTGAAATCGAAACATTATTTGAAATTGATGAAGATAAATCGAAGTCTTTGCATTTGATGAATAATTCAAGCGATGATGAATGGTGGTGTTTGAAGATAAAACAAGGAACAATAAGATTTAATGATTCCGAAGGACGAATTGCTTCAGGTCAATTTGGAAGAAACACTCGTGCTGCAGATGACTTTTACTACGATGATGATTTTACTTCTGAGGAAAATGTAAACCATTGTTAACCAGAATAATCGTTAACTTGTTAACAGTTTTATTTTATTTTTTTCACTTTTTTTCTTTTTAAGGCAAAGAATATTTTAGAGTTAATAATTATTATTATATTGCAAGCATTCAACGCATTTTTTTTCCATTTGGCATTCTAGGTGTTCCATATTGCTATTTCGAGTCTTTTTTTTTTTTTTTTAATTATCATGCAATAACAATATTTAATCTTCTGTGTTCTTCCTTGTCGTTGTATAAGAGGAGACTTGCTGCTGGCGCGAAGTTTTATTCCCGTCGTACCGTCACGTGATTTCCTTCCTTTCCTTGTTTTTATAAGTTAACATAAAATGTCAAAATCATTTTTTTTTTTTTTTTTTTGAAAAGTTTACCGGACCGGACGTATAGATCTAGGTGATAGGGCAAATTTGGTAAAGATAAACGCAATGCACAGTCACTTGACCTTACGTTATTGTAAACTTTGTTGTACATGTTGGCAACCATTGCCGAATTCGCTCATTGGCCGAAATAAGTGACCACGTCGCGGCGTGGCAATGCATTTTTGCCAAGATCCAAAATTCGGCACTTGTGCATCGTAATTTAGACCACGTCGCAGAGTGGTTTTTAACAAATGCCACTCCGCGACGTGGTCATTGTAATTTGACCAGATCGCGGACTGGCAAATACATTTTAGCCAGTTCGCGGAGTGGCTTTTTGATAATTGCCACGCTGCAGCGAGGTCAAAATGTTTAATGCGCAGGTTAAGATATTCGTTATTAGTATGAATAATATCATAAATATTTTTTTATTATTAACTTACATCATTTTCTATTATAGTTTTCAGTTAATTAAAATATTTAATATTTCGGCCAATGAGCGAATTCGGCAATGGTTGCCAACATACATATAGAATCAAAGAACAAGACAGCGTACTGTACATGTAGAGCAATGTAATCAATCATACAAAAAAAAAACTTTATGTTCAAATTTCTATTGCAAAAAGAAAAAAAAACTTATTAGTTATGACTGAGTTTTATAAATACTAATTTCTAATATCTATTATCTTTTTATAGAATCCAAAAATCGTCAACTTTTTCGGTCTTGTAAATGCAGAGGGTATCGATCGTCAATCAATCGCCACTTACACCATAGTGATTGATTTCCATGGGAACAGTAGCGTGGGGGCGGTCAAGATCAGCAATACTTCTGCATGTGCGTCAAGTTACGAGTATGTAAATATTATAATGCAATATAATAACAAAACATATCAGAAAACTATCAAGTTTAGCACTTTAATAATAATTTTATTGCCGCACCAATGCGAACTAATGCATAATAATAAGAGAGATGGTTACTGCTGCATTTCTCCGCCTTTTACTTCACTTATTTATTTAACACTTTGTGACAGTCCAGTTTGGGAAGATGAAATGAGTATAACACGCAATTTAGAGAGAGAGAGAGAGAGAGAGAGAGAGAGAGAGAGAGAGAGAGAGAGAGAGAGAGAGAGAGAGAGAGAGAGAGAGAGAGAGAGAGAGAGAGAGAGAGAGAGAGAGAGAGAGAGAGAGAGAGAGAGAGAGAGAGAGAGAGAGAGAGAGAGAGAGAGAGAGAGAGAGAGAGAGAGAGAAAGAGAGAGAGAGAGAGAGAGAGAGAGAGAGAGAGAGAGAGAAAGAGAGAGAGAGAGAGAGAGAGAGAGAGAGAGAGAGAGAGAGGATAAAGAGTGACAATTTAACATTCAACATTTTGGCACAGTTTGATATAACTGATAAAAGGTGAAGAAGAGTAGCCAATGAAAAAATCTCTCGCTTTTTAATAATCATCTCGCATTGGTGTGTTAAAATGCGTAAAAAGCCTTAGACTGTCTATACAAAAAAAAAAAAAAAAAAATGAAACTTTTTACTGCAATTCTAAAATAAGAACGATATTACACCATTTATTGTTATCTATGAAGCAAAAAAATAAAATATATAAAACAATATTTATAATAATTCAAATTTATTTTTGTAATTATATAATTACATTTTCCTGAAAAAAACTAATCTATTTCTTATTATAGAAATTTTTACTGTGATGGAGTGGTGGAATCTGCTTTTGTTTATGCGACTTTCTCACAAAGTAGCAGCTTTGTAGACTTCACTGATATTCGTTCTGAAGAATTTATCGTAAGGAATCTATCGATCTATCTATCTATCTATCTATCTATCTATCTATCTATCTATCTATCTATCTATCTATCTATCTATCTATCTATCTATCTATCTATCTATCTATCTATCTATCTATCTATCTATCTATCTATCTATCTATCTATCTATCTATCTATCTATCTATCTATCTATCTATCTATCTATCTATCTATCTATCTATCTATCTATCTATCTATCTATCTATCTATCTATCTATCTATCTATCTATCTATCTATCTATCTATCTATCTATCTATCTATCTATCTATCTATCTATCTATCTATCTATCTATCTATCTATCTATCTATCTATCTATCTATCTATCTATCTATCTATCTATCTATCTATCTATCTATCTATCTATCTATCTATCTATCTATCTATCTATCTATCTATCTATCTATCTATCTATCTATCTATCTATCTATCTATCTATCTATCTATCTATCTATCTATCTATCTATCTATCTATCTATCTATCTATCTATCTATCTATCTATCTATCTATCTATCTATCTATCTATCTATCTATCTATCTATCTATCTATCTATCTATCTATACTATACTTATATATTATTGTTTGAAACATGTAGGTCATGTATATTATGTCTTGCTGTTATTAATATCTTAATAACACAAAAAGTCATGCTATGCAGTGTAAGCATAATATGTAGGTTTTATTTATAAATTGGTGTATTACTGAACAATTTACACGAATTCATATTATATTAATATTCTTATGAATGTTTCAGCTATCAGACACGTACAAAGATTTGCAAGAACCTACAATAAAATTTTTTAAACTGGGAACAGATATTGAAGTCGATGCATTATTGAGTATATTTGGAAAATCTTTAGCAGTATTAAAAATTGAAAATCTTGATTTCAGTACAAATCAAATCAAAGAATTAACTGAAAAAAACATACCAGAAATGAAAAGCTTGAAATATCTAAATTTTGAATCAACGAAGATGAAAAATATAGCACCAGGTTAATTAAACTTTTATATTTACCTATGGAAAAAAGGTTGCAATTAATACTTGAATATAATGATTAAATATATAGTCAATAATAATTTTAAATGTCGCTACATATATTGATGATCATAGATCATAATGCAAGCTGCATTTTTTTAAAAAAAAGTCATAAACTTAATTAGTAAAAGGTTGTAACGTTTTTGTCATCATAAACGTGTATGAAGTGGCATCCCAGCAAATCACAGCACTTTCACACGTGGGTTGCCAGTATGCTTGTGCGATCATGTCCGATTGAAAATGTCACTCCCAGCTAACATGACGTCACTCTCTGGTACTGATGTTCTATAATCGGACAAGAACTTGCCATCTACATTTGAAAAATTTGTGGTTTACTTGGATCAATAAATTTATTTTAACCATGACTATAAATAAAACTGTAAAACTATTTTTGAAATATATTTTTCTTCCAAACTAAACAATTGTCATATTTCAGCAACTTTCACTCAGACACTGCACTTGGAGGTTCTCCTGCTGTCAGACAACCAGCTGCGCTTCATGCCAAACGTCTCCATGCTGCACAATCTGCGAGTGTTGAACTTGAGCAGTCAGGGCGTAGCTCGGTTCTCTCTCTCACCCCTACAACAATTGGCATCTTTGACCTACTTTAATGTGTCACATAACAATATCGCAACCATTGACAGGTGAACATAATACTTGAGTGTTACAATCAATCAATCAATCAATTCATTTTAATTCTCAATCAATTCAAATTCTTAATGTCTATAGTTTTCCAAGATTCATTATTTATTATTTAATATCTTATTATGTTTTAATTAACCCCTATAAATTCCGACAGTTACTAGTAAAACCGTTGTTATGTTTTTATTTTGATTGTTGCAACGATTTATAACAGATATACGATATACGTATAAGAAAGGTTTAACTAGGGTTGAAACATACGACCCTTATAGTTTTAATATGTTTTTATTTTACAGAAATACTTTTACAAATTGGAGTAAATTACAGATTTTAGATCTCAGTTTTTGTTTTCTACAAAATATTGAAGCTGGATCATTTGAAAGTCTTCATAATCTACAATATTTAAACCTGGAGGGAAATCTTTTAACAACTTTACATTTCAATTTATTTCACACTTTCCGTTCGATCTCAGAAATTAGAATTAAAAATAATAAATTAATTGGAAACTTAAAATTACAAATTTTAAACATTTCTTTATTAGATCTTTCTTATAATGAAATAAAAACACCAGAAAATTTAATTGCGAAAGGAGTTATAGACAATTTAGATTTAAGTTATAATTTAATTTTCTATTGGAATTCAAGAATGACTTTTAATTCCAAATTGCACAATATTAAAAAGGTTAACATGAGTTACAATAAACTTTCAACAATGCATAGTGACAGCATACTATCAACACAAAATTTGGTATCAATAGACATTGGTGGAAACCCATTTGACTGTCGAGATTGTTCTTTAAAAGAATTTCAAAATTGGATCAATTCATCAAGTTCTCAGATTTTAAATTTAAACTCCACACGACCACTGAAATGTAATTTACCCTTGGAACAGAATGGAATAAAAATCATTGATGCAAAATATAATGAAACTTTGTGTGATATAAAGCCATTTAACTATGCTTTAGCATCAGGGGTCTCAATCAGTATTATTATAGTACTTATTCTATGTGTTACTTTATTTTTGTATATATATCGTTATGAAGTTCAATATTTAAAACATTTATTGAGAGTTCGTAAGAGAAATACTAGAAAATTAGAAGAAAGTTCCAATTGTCGTTATGACGTATTTGTTTCATACTGTAGTAGCGATAGAGATTGGGTTTTGAATGTGTTATTGCCACAGTTAGAAAATCCTCAAGATAAATACACTTTATGTTTATATGAAAGAGATTTTCCTCTAGGTGCTTATATTGTAGAGAATATCATCGGTGCTTATATTGTAGAGAATATCATCAGTCATATCACGGACAGTAGAAGAGTTTTGATCGTGCTTTCGCCGAGTTTCATCGAAAGTGATGTGAGGAAACATAATAATAATTACTATTACAAATATACATGTCATATAACAATCTTTAAGTATCGGTATCGACTGCGATACAATATCCGATACTATACCGATACTTTTATAGTATCAGTATAGTATTGGGGCCTTTTTTTTAACTTAGTATCAAATATCGGTATCTGGCACCGATATCATCAAAATATTGTAGATTTTCGATACTTTTTTTCGATGCTTTGAGACTTTTGCTCTCTCATAAAATAAAAGTAAAAACAAAAAAAAATACAAAAAAAAAATCCATTTTGCTATAACAACAGGGCAGGGCGACGTGCTTACTGCACAGTATTTGTATTTTATACCTTTTCTATAAGTATTGGGAATGCAGAATGGAGCCACCAGGATTTTTGTGACCAGAGGGGAAACTTGGACTTAAATCCCTTCAGTTAAGCGGGGGTGATTTGAGCCAATAAAAAAATACGACAGCTAATGATACTTTGTTTATTTTATTAATTAAAAAAATAGCATGGAAAAAAATTAAAATTTATTAAATATTTGAAAATCTCTTCTATACTAAATAAGGAAATTGCTAATTCGTAAATAATTAACAAAAGGGCTTGGAATCAGTAGAGGCTATTATAATCGTCCAATTTCATTAAATCAATTAAATTATTATTTTTTTTAATCTACTATTATTTATTTTAGTTTAACAAACGAACAATAGAATAAAATAAATAAATACATAAATAAATAAAATAAATAAATACATAAATAAATAAATAAAATAATAAATAAATGTGGTAAAAATGTGCATGGATTTTATGATACAAATTTATTCAAAGATGGAAAAAAAAAAAAAAAAAAAAATGAAATTTTTGGTGCAATATTTATATTTGAGATATAGCAAAAATATCTTAAAAATATCGAGGTATCGAAACAAAAATTTCGGTATCGACTCCATGACTGATATACAATATTATATTGTATAATATATATATATATATATATATATATATATATATATATATATATATATATATATATATATATATATATATATGTGTGTGTGTGTGTGTGTGTGTGTGTGTGTGTGTGTGTGTGTGTGTGTGTGTGTGTATGTGTGTATAATATATAAAAAAATATTTCTCTAAAAATTAGCTTATATCAAAATAAAATCAAAATCAATTTCTTATTTACTTTTTCAATTATTTTTCTTGCTTTTATTTTAATTAATAAAAGCATGTAAAAAAACACGTAAAGATACCATAAAGAGAATCCATAATAACTTATTCAATTGTTAAAAACAATCATAAGAACAAACACTTCATTCAAATTATTTGAAATTCATGAAGTTGGTTGAACTTTAATATTGTTTGAAATTTTCTCCTGACATTTTTATTTTCTAGTTTTTATGATTATTGTCTTGGTTTTCAGTGGTGTAAATGGGAAGTGCAGATGGCTCAACATCGTATATTCACCGACAAAGCTGAGTTCTTGATCCTGATAGAGCTTGAACGACTTGACGTGTCACAGTTACCTCTTCACTTGCGAGTCTTGATGGAGTCTCGTACATACCTCGAGTGGCACGTGGACATCACGACTAGATCTCATTTCTGGCGTAGACTGAAAGACGCTCTAGGACCTCCTCTGACGTCATCACAGCAAGAGGAAGTAGAAGAAGTAGAAGAAGATATAGACTTGGTTGTACCGGAATCTTTTTTAAATAGTATAGAAATTGATAGGATATTATAGAAATGTATATATGTAGTACATTATTAAAGCCCTTGTCAGCTTACTTTTTTATCATTTATAATACTAGATTGATAATTAACAAACCTTATTATCCATGAGTTAGACACCAACACGTTGATTTTGTATTTATTATAATTTATTATCATTTTGACAGTTATATCACTTATCTGACGTCACAATTTACCGATGGGGTCGTGATAGGGGTAAAGAGCCCGTGGGAGGGGCTTAATTTATCACGTGACCAGAGCGGTGACTATGATCAGCGGGTCAGATTATGACGTCATATAAGTAATATAACCGTCAAATGAAAATAAATGACAAGAAATACAAAATCAAAACGTGTTGGTGTCTAATTAATGGTTAATTAGTAATAAGGTATGATAATTATGAATCTAGTATGCTAAATGATAAAAAAGTAAGTTGACAAGGACTTTAAGGTCTCAACACACATTAGACTAACAAACTTTTACCTTTTGGTTGATTTTACCCTGGAAATAATAACTTGCTTGTTATCAATTTAATGCAAGCAATTTAACCTCGCAATTTTCATTTGCTGTATATGAAAAAATTTGATACGTTGGTCACAATAAAGCACATATATAATATATTAGTGTAAATTTTATTCCATAAAATATCATCATTACACAAAAACATACATTTGATGCCATTTTTTTTCTATAATAATAATAAAGAAAGAAAATTTTAAAATTTATAACTTGTTTATGATAGATTTATCTATTTCTTATATTTTCAAATGTCATCAGCTTCAAATGTTTACCTGAATTTTTAAGAATTTCCTTGCTCACCTCAAAATCTTTAAACAATTCTCAAATAAATAAAATTTTAATTTTAAAAATTCCTAATAAAAGTATACATGGTGAAAATGTAAGCAATCTAATAAGATTAGGAATTATGGTAAAAAATTTTCTATTAATTCAGCTTAATTAACTTTTATAACTTTTGTATTGAATATTTAGAAATAGATTGTTTCGTGTTTCTTTTAAATTATATGTTGAGTAACACACATACTGTAAACACACATAATATATTATACAGAAAAGCTTATAAGAAAAAGCAGTATAGCATGACTCTTTTTTTTATTTCTGTATATGTTATAAAAATATATGAAAATAAGAATAATGTTTTCAAATTTCTCTTTAAAAAATTAAAAAAGGGTTATTTCTACTATATCATTTGGAATTGTAACACTCTAAAAAAATGTGTATTACTTTATAATTATTACGAATACGAACTTATTTCAGATAATATCACTTTTAGGTTTTTATGTGCAGCTAAAATAATGCATTTTAGCATGTTATAAATGCTGTTGGTATGAGTTTTTTTAGAAGTATGTGTGGCAAAACAAGACTATGCATAGGGTAAGGAATACTTGGGTGATGGAGAAATGTGGAGTAAAAGAAACTGTGACTGAGAAGTATGAGAACAGTGTGTTACGGTGGTTTGGTCATGTTGAGAGAATGGGTGATCAAAGAAAAGCAAAATAGGTATTTCATAGTAGAGTGGATGGAAGGAGAGATAGAGGCAGGCCGAAAACATCATGGTCTGAGGTGGTTGGAAGATGTTTGAAAAATAAGAATGTAGGCAGTATGAAATGCAAAAGGAAATGTATGAAACAAGGTATGAGACTGGAGGTTGTTTGAAAGCTATATTTAAGTTAAAATAGTCGTCGTTAATAATATGCTACAATACATTATTTTAGTTTAGCTACTCATAATAACATAGTTAAAAGTGAGTATCTTAAATAAGTTAGTATTCGTAACTAAAGTAATGCAACATTTATTTAGAGTGCCATTCTTCTTAATGTCAGTTCAATAAGCTTCCTTTAGTATATTATATATATATTTTTATCATAATTTTAACACGATACAGTTGGACAAAACAAACACCATAATTGTCTCGAAAAAAGAAAAATAAAAGAGTTTTTTTTTTTTGTTTTTTTGTTTGTAGCGAGCACCACAGTATCTGAAAAACTAGTTTCCTATTCTTCCCTATGGTTGATTTTCAAGGTTTTACATTCTGGCAAATGTTTTATTTTTCTGTTATCAAATATAGCGAGACAAACAAGGAAGTTTCATAATGTGGATACAGATATTTTTAGAGCACTTTTGATTCATTTTATAAAACTTTTTCTAGCTTACTTAATTATTGTTTATGCTTTTGTTTAAATCATCAATGCTATTGTGTTTTATGCAGCATATTATATTGATTTCAAAGAAGTTTTATTGAGGCACGACAACAATGGAAAAATTTTATGTGTAAGTATTTAAATAATACGATTATTATATTTCAACCATTTTTTTTTTTTGTTTTTTTTAGATTAAAATTAAATTTTTTAAGTAAACTGTTTTTATATATTATTTATAAAAAATTAAAGTGATATACAATTCATGTAGTATGAATAACATTTTACAATTATATTGCTGTTTAAGTATACTCGTAGAAACATTATGATTTGTAATAAATACAATATCATATTACATACAGTTATAAATATTACGTATTTTAGTTTTCCATCTCACTTGAACTCAAACTTTTTGAAATATGGCTCTGTGTGAACATGACGTAACTTTTTTAATTGATCAAAATAATATCAATTGGTACAAATTGATTACAAGAATACACATAAATCCATACTTTATTTTTTATTTAATCACTTCAGTCTTTTTATATTAGTAATGAATGCATAATACATTTTTTGTATGAATATTTAGAAAAAAAAAACATAAGAAATTAATCCCAATAATTTGTATTACATTTTTCAATGGAGGTTATCGGTTTAAAAAAATCTTAAAAAATTACAATGGCTTAAAACACGTAAAAGTGTGTCTAGTATTTCTCATTTAAATTTCTCCGAAATCGGTGGAGTAGTTTTCTCCAAAATCGAAAAAAAAAAAAAAAAAAAAAAAAAAAAAAAAAAAAAAAAAAAAAGTGTTTTCCCCCATACGCGTGCAATGTTAAATTAGGGGACCCTTAGCTTCCTCCGCGTTTCCCCGCGCGCTAAACCCATAAGAGCTTTATAAATCCGTATTTAATTTGTGAAAGTTTTTAAAAATAAACTCAGAGATGTCATTGCCATGTTTTCCATAATAGGCGTTAGGTAATATAAGTATTAAAGCATAGACATGGACCAGCATGGGGACGCCAATAGTTAAATTAGAAACTGAAAGTTTTGTTTATAATTATTCCTATATACGCAGTTTATCTCAAAAGAAAAAAGTCTGCAAAATATTTATTAAAATAAACAAAAAAAGTGTATTGTTTTTAAAAATATTTTTCTATTTCTTTTTTTAACTTAAAAAATGTTTCTATAACCTTACTTACATTATTTGGGGTTTACTTTAAAAATTTCAAATTTACGTGTCATCTCCAAAGTGGAATAAATTAGTTATTTGATTTTTTTATTTTTTGGTACAACTAAACTTGTATGCAAAATTTTGCCTTTAATTTGAGTTTATTTATTATTTCATGGCCGTTTAATTTGTAAGACATTAGTCCATCACCTTTCAGTATACTCTTTTAACAATAATTAGTTTTAGAAATAATCGTTTCTTTTAAGTGACTTACTCGCCTTTACTTTCCTGATGTGAAATATTTCACAATACATGAAAATAATAATAATAAAAAAAAATTAAAATGTGTAAAATAAAGCATAACGAAGCCTTATCTCATTCATAATTTTTTTTTATCAAATTTTCTCCCTTAGCTATTAATAATAATGATAAAAATATATGCATTTTTAAATATAAAATCAGACATACAAACCCCCAGTCGTATAACAAAAATAATGTATGGTAAATGTACTAGTTATCGGCAGCTTAAGGGTCTTAAGGTTGAAATTCCTATAGTATTGTTGAGAAAAGCAGCCAAACCGACACTGCTGCAGTTATCGGCACCCCCCATTTTCGGCAGTTTATCTCGGCCCCCTTTAGTGATAAAATAATTTGTAGGTAGTGGTATGGAAACTAGACGAAATTCTAAGATAGGTTGGTTCTAGTTAGAATCTCGTAAACTTAATACTTTCGCCGTAAAAAGAGCCTGCCGATAACTGCGGCCTCCCGATAACTAGTACAATTACCATACAGCATTAAATAAACACTTGAGGAGTTCATAAATATGAATTTCTAAAAACTTTGCATTACAATTTAAATTATACTTTAATAACTCTAAATAAATTGGTAATCTTTTATGAGATTGAGATAATAATAACGTCATATCGATGCTATCATTATTTTGATTCTTTTGATCAAATCAGTGTTGGCAGGCCCTTTCGTAGGCAAGATGGTGTTAATAGACTTATTCCACCTCAAGTTATAGAACTGACTTGAACCAAAAGGGATTTTTATTTATCGTATTAGTTATACACAGTGGAATAATCTTCCTGCCTATGTTAAATTACCAAGTGATATCCCCTTTTCTCTAAAACTTAAGAGACATTTACGTGATGAGTGGATCTTTTGTTCATGTTTATGTAGTTCGTTTTTACATTTTATTTTATTTTCTTAATTGTTGGGGTTAATGAACACATGTAAAAGTGTGTATGGTGCCTATAGTGCTGTTGTTTACCCCTCACCCTGTACCTTTTTATTTATATATGTACTTTATTGTATTGACTGGGTGTAAAAAATGAAATAAATAGACCATCTGCACTTTCCACCGTGCAGCATCTATTAAATGACCGCCATTCCACTCACTGTGTTGCATAGAAAGTTCTGATACTTCACTCGCCGCGCTAAGGGAAAGTACAGGCACTCTATTTTGATGCGGAAGCATCGGATATAAAATGTATAGTTGTTGTTATGTTATAAATATTTTTTTTGTATTAAAACATTATTGAATAAAAAATAAGTGCAAAGCTATAGACCGCTTCCACTCATGTTTAAAAGCTGCCATTTTGTTGGTCAGGAAATCACAGTCCAACATATGAAAAACGTCATTTTTATTTTTTATTTTTAATTGCAAGCAAAGGTTCAAACCTCAATCAAAAACCTTTTTTTTAATCCTTATAAGATAGAAGATATGAGAAAAATACTTTCATTTATTATAAACTTTTATTTATGCAAAATATGAGGGAAAAGGACGTTTCTCCTATGGGCTAATGCAATAGCAATAGGCACAACAAACATAACATACGGGTAAAAAAAAGAAGTAGTGGTGACTTTTTTGAGAAGCTTCCGAAAGAGAGTGTCCTTCCGGCGTCCTTGTTCGTCCCTATGTGGCCTCATCGAGGCCGAAAGGCTACTCTCTTTCCACTCGATGAGGCCACATTTATCTCATAGTTTCTCTCTGAGTCTGTAAGGACTGATGAAGGCATAACACGCTCCATATCTCTCTTGGAGTCGATTGCCGAAATATCTCCAATGTGTTAGTTTCTTATCTGTGCTAGCAAGATTTTTACCGAACTATGGGACTCTCTTCACTATGGTAACTGGTAAGGCCCTTGCTGGTTTTCTCCTATCCTTTTCTTTCAATTTATCATACCTAAGCGCGATGGTTTATTTTCCTTAATACATATTATTATTATTGTTTTACATTATTTAGAATTTTTATATATTTCTAAAGAAAAAGTCTTAATTTATAAAGTATAAAATAAACAAAGATTAACAATGTCTAAAATATAAGCGAATCACAGTCAGGTCAGTATTGAAATAGCACCACTTTCCCGATTAGTAAATTGCAGTCTTGGGTTGTTCGTGTGCTACGTTGCACATTTTTCGAACAACTTACGTAAAACTCGATGAGTTCGTATGTGCGAGTTCGTTTGGATTTTTTGAGGAGTTCAATTTTGTCCTTACCAATATGTTTTTTATTATTTATTTAAATTTGTATATTTTTTGTGTATATTTTCAGATTTATCATCATCATGATTTTGATATTCACTAATTTATCAAACTGTGTAGCTGATAAAAATTGTGGACGTTTGGTAAAAGAAAATAATCTTAATTATATATCAGATAATTGTAAATCCGTTGCTCCATCAATGCTATCCTGTACTTTCGAAAACGCGATAGTAACTTATAAAATTAGCAATGATCAGTTATTACACGCAAAGGTAAATTTTAAGGTGTTTGCATGACATTGCAAGCTATTTATTTATTTATTTATTTATTTCAGATAATTTACATCGAAACACTATTCGAAATAGTCGAATTACATTCCGACCTTTTGCATTTCAAAGATTCTAGCGATAATATGTGGTTGTGTTTGAAGATTAAGCAAGGAATAATTAGATATAATTATTTTGAAAGTCTAAATGTTTTTAAGGTTTTTAAAGATGATGACGCTTATCAGAAAGACAAGGTGACGACCATGACTTTCTTTCTTTTTGTACTATTTATTAACATATTTTCTTTAAGCTGTTAACCAGCTAAGTAGTGTTAATTACTATTTAAATTAATTACTATTTTATACTTTAATTTGATTTATTATAAACATTATTATTTATAGAACACAAATTTGGATTGCTATAAATATTTGGTCATTTTATTTTTAATATTATTCTGTTTATAATAAATGTTATTGTTACATCCTGATTCCTCACTTTTTTTTTTTTTTTTTTTTTTTCATAATAAACTTTTAAGGATGAACATTGAGAGAATATATAATATAATATCAACTCACAATTTTCAGTGGCTATTGGTAAAATTTTATCTGAATGTCACGATTATTCAGATATATATTTTTTTACGTACATTTGTAAGGCAAAATATTTTCATTTGGTGTCCATGTTTTGTGTATCAGTATTTGCCTGTTTAATTTTTTTTATTTATTCCAAATATATAAATTAAACTAATAATTCTTTCTGTTTTCTATAAACAGGTGCTCGAAATATCAAAACTATTAAGTTTTATAAATCCTAGGAGTGTAATACGTCAATCAAACAGATATTACAACTTAGTGATTGATTTTCATGGGAACAGTACTGTTGCAGTTGCCAAGATGAACAATACTTCCGCATGTTTGTCCAACCATGAGTAAGTATTACGTTGTATTATATTATAGTAGATGACCGCTTATAAAAGATAAAAAACGGAAAAAGAATTGCCCCAAAAGAAAACCACGTTATTTATAAAGTGGGAGGTATAGCTTGCTGGCTAACGTGATGTTTTCTCCCACTTTTTCTTTCACGCTTTTTTTCTCACGGCACTTCCTTTTCCTATTTTTGAGTAAACATAAGCACTCTCTCTCTCTCTCTCTCTCTCTCTCTCTCTCTCTATCTCTCTCTCTCTCTCTCTCTCTATATATATATATATATATATATATATATATATATATATATATATATATATATATATATATATATATATATATATATATATATATATATATATATAACTCGTAAAATGTAAAATCTATATAATTAAATACAATGAGGAAGACTATAAAGATTTTTGGGTTTGAACAAGGCATCCTAAAGAAGATAGTCAAAAAAAGAAATCAGAAACAACAATCTGGTAGTCCGTTACTTCATAAGAAATATTGTACATTGCAAACTACAGTAGAGCTTGGCGTAGTTTTTTTTAATTTATCTTAAAAACTTGAATCGAATGCATATAAAATAGGTATATTTTTGAATTCCTTGAATTCTAAGGAAGGTTTTAATGTATACATTTAATATTTTATTGCATTTTTACGACATTTAATATTGTATACATTTAATATTTTATTGCATTTTTACGACAGTAAAAGAGCAATATGCGACGCCTTTTATTTTAAAAAATCTCTAAAAAAAATAATTTACTTTAAAAAAAAAAATCCGCAGCGCAGCGTATCTTGATTCAAATAAACTTGATAAAAATAAGAATAAGATCTTTTTATTGACCCAGGCAGTTCATAGTAACATATAATGTTACAATTAACAAGCGTTGGTCTTGTCAAAATATTTACAATAAATTTTAATGAAAAACAAAATATATAAAATTAGCATTCATATACATTAATTGTCAAGAAACATTCATAAAACAAAGATATAGGATATAGTATACCAAGTGCAATGAATATCAAATCAACACATATATGAAACTAGAAAATATATGAGATTAGAGAAATTTCACAAAATATAGTAAATAAATTAATAGAGTTTATTAGTCGGAATAAAATTGTATATTTGTATGTGTAGTATGCATCAGCACACTAATATCATCAAGTCTTGAATTGGGATCATAAAATTCAGCCAAAGTGTAATATTCTTTAAATATTAACATTTTTTTCAAGAGGTTCTGGAATAAAGTATTAATATAGACGTTTCTAATTATTGACGGCAAACTATCATAAAATTTTGTTGTGATATAATAAGGGCTGCTTTCAAATAATTTAGATTTGATAATTGATAATTTTATTCAGTTATACACCAATTTGTTGCGTGAAAACGGCTACATGAACACTGCTATGTTATTTGTTTTATAGGTTATTTTATTTCGATTCAAGTTTTTGAGATAACTGGGAAAAACTAAATTTACTTTTAATCTTCAGTGTTATTCTTATGGAGTAAACAAAGTCGCTGGACTTCCAATTTTTTTTTTTTTTTTTTTTTTTTTTTTTTGGTGATTATTTTGCCATGTCTTCTTTAGGATGCTTTGGTTTGGTTCAGTATTTTAGCACATTTTTAGTATAACTATAGCAGACTCTATTGAAGTCAAATAATTATTTTTAATAATTATATCTCAGTAATTATTTCATGAACTAAAATGAAGACCACGTCCCCAAATTCCTATGACATCATTTTCTATATTACTCGTTTGTTTGAATTTGCAGCAGAGTTTGACTGTCTTCAACCAAGTTAAACACATTTAAAAAACTACAAATTAAAACAAACGAGTAACGGAAAATGACGTGAATATTATTTTGGAAGCATGGTTATCGAAATTCAAAATTATTTTAAAATTCAAAAATCTTTTATTCATTTCTTTCATCCAACATACATAATACAATCCAATGCATTAGTGTAGAGGTTATTGCCATAAATGGCAATATATATATATATATATATATATATATATATATATATATATATATATATATATATATATATATATATATATATAGAAATGCTTGTCAAACTACTTACAACATACAATTAAAACAAAAAAGAGACGACACTTATGTATAAAATTACAATTTGTATTTAAACTATTTCATCATTCATCAATTCATCAATTGAATAATACTGCTTATTTAATAGAAAATTTTTTGGTTGTTTTATAAAAGCTATTAAATCATTTTGCTTTCTCATATCTAATGGCAATTTATTATAGATATTCAGACAACTACAGAATGGACCCTTATTATACATTTCAGTTCTTTTATATACTTTTAATTTTATTTGTATTTCTAGTATAATGGTTATGATTAATTTCATGGCTTTTAAAGAATTCGATATTGTGTTTCATTTTCTTATTTTTTCTTATTCTTCTTTTCTTATTCGTGGATTAATTATTAAAATATAATTATAAAGATAATTATTTGACTTCAATAGAATCTACTAGTTATATACTCTTTCTAAAAATGTGCTCAAATACTGTCCCAAAAATCATAAGTCGTCCTCATTTTACGTTTTACACCACTGCAAATAATTTATTATAAAAATAGACCGGATACACTCAAATGTAAAAGCCACCATATATTGTTGGTCAGGAATACACAGGCAAGCATAGGAAAAAAATTCATTTTTAATTTTTTAACAGTAAACATGGCAAATAGATTCATAAAATAATCTAAGTTTTATATTTCTAGCTTTCTATAATATAATATAATATAATATAATATAATATAATATAATATAATATAATATAATATAATATAATATAATATAATATAATATAATATAATATAATTTAATTTAATATTATATATATATATATATATATACATAAAGAAATGCATGTTTTACATAGGATGAACATAATAATGAAAGAAAATATACATAATTTTAACAACTATATTATTGCTATATATACAGTATAATGCAGGATAATTTAAGAAATTATTTTTAATTCATAAAATAGAATAATAATTTTCAATTCTTCTTAACTTGAAATTTTTAAATTGTTGAAGTCCTTTCCCTTTATTTAACCCTCAAGCGCTCGGACAAGGTCTGTCTCATTTTTGAATTAGTTTTTTTTTTTAAGTTAAATTTTTTTGTAATTGCTAAAAAATTATGAAAATTTGTTACTTCCTCAAAAGTGTTGACTTACATATTGACAAAAAAGATGAGCGCACAGATATGATTGCATTAATTGTAAATCTTAATTAAAGTTTTGATTTTGCGTGGACAGCCGTACAGGCCCAGGGACATTTGCATACCTGCTCGATATAAAAAATATAAAAGATCACCCCTTGTGTAGTCGATCACTTTGGAGTGAAAAATTTATATCCCTGAGAGGTTACAAAAATAAAGAGGGGATCTTTTTTTCGCAAAGAAAAATAGGGTTAGGTATAAGATATAATTGAAGGATTTTAAAAGCTTTATTGCTTTCTTGCATTAATTATTATTATATTATAACATAATATGCGGCCCTTTTGATGCTTCATTCATTTCCTTATAAATAATTTGTACCACTAATGAAAATAAATAAATAAAAAGCTGTTAAAAAATACGCGTGTGGTGTGGTAAGGGAAAGAAAAGAAGAAAAAAAAAAAAAAAAAAAAAAAAAAGGAAAGGGAACGAAACGAAACGAAATACAATACTTACACAAATCATAAAATAAAATTTGTTTAAATCTTTTATAAAACATATTAACTATAATTTGTTACGCTATTATTAAATGCAAATATCTACACGTCTGAAAAAATTTCAAAGATCTGTAAGAAAAATTATGAAGTTATTCTGATTTTTTTTTTTGCGTTCTGCTAAATAGTGGTGCTGTAGAAGAGATTTGGATTTTTCTATTTTCAGTTTTAATTTTAACAAAATATTTTGTTTGAGTTTTCTCTTCGTATATAAAAGTAAATTTGCTAGCAAACCCCTCGCATCATAAAAAGTTTGTTTTCCTTTTTTCCCTCTCTTTATAATCGTGCATCCCTTGCTCTATTTTTTCTAACCTTAGATATATGACCTCTCGTATATACCTAAAATTCTTGAAAATTGTAAATCGCGGTCAATGTATTTCTTATGGACAGAAAGTAATTTTAGTTATTAATTTTTCGTTGTTACAATAATTACGGTAAAAATCTTTCATTTATTTTCCTATACAGCTTTATTAATTTTGGATCGTCTTTTAAAAAATGAGCATCGTACAATGGATACTTTTTGTAATATTTCAATATGAAAATAGGGCCTGCTTGACTAGGCTCGGCCTTCTGTGCAAAACGTTTTGTCCGGCATTTTGAGGGTTAATCGCATTCATGGCAAAACTTGTGTAAAAAATATATAATTTGTGTTTCTTTTCTACAGATATTCAAAGTGTAATTATGAGTATGTGATATCACCATTTGTTTATGGATATTCTTTACATGGAAATGGCATTAATGATATTATTGATATTCAGTCAGAAGAATTTCTTGTAAGTAAAAATATATTATATAAATATATATATATATATATTTTTTTTTGATTATTTTTTATTTTTTCATTAATGCATTTTTAGCATAATACATGTTTTATGTAATAATGTCGTATGTGAATTATTATTTTCTCAAATATCTTTCAAATATTCTGTTTTATTAAATTTTTTATATATTTCGCAGCTGACAGATACGTACAAAGATTTACAAGAGCCTACAATAAATTCATTTAAATTAACATCAAAGCAAATAAATGATGAATTCTTACTTCGTACATTTGGAAAATCTTTAGCATTATTGAATATTGCAACTCTGGATCTTAGTAATAGTCAAATAAAAAGTTTAAATGAAGAACTCTTACCAGAAATGAAAACTCTAAAATATTTCAAACTTGATTCAACGATGCTGAATAAAATAGAGCCGCGTAACTATTTTTTGTGTCTATAAAAATAATTTTTCATGCATTTAAATGTAGAAAACATGAAGTAGCAAAAAAGAAAAAAAGAAACAGCTATAGTTTACAGCCATGGTTTCTAAATCATTTATTAGAGAGCAATATCATAACGAGATCTACTAAATGCGTGATAACCGCAGTAGCTAAAAAATATGTTTAAATTATATATTACATGGAAAGAATAAGTACCATAATTTATGCTTTACTTATGTCGTTTTAACATTAATTTATGCTGCTAAATTAAAAGAACAGAAATATGAATGCTTTAAAACATAATATTTATACTTTGCAATTTTGCAATATAGTTATAATGTCAAATACAGTATATAGTTAACATTATATTGAAATAATCATATTTGTATCATAATTCTTACGTAGGGGGGCTTTTTTTCGTGTTTTTATGCATAAAAACAACAAAAAAAAACTTAGTTTTGTTGTTATATAATGTTAAAAATCAACGCTTCATAATAGCGTGTAATAATTTAAAATTTGCAAAAAATATTGAAAAATGATAAAACAATCTTATCTTTTTTAAAAATGATATATTCCAGAAACGTTCTGCCAGACCTTGTATATTGAGGAGCTACATCTGTCAAACAACGAGCTAGAATTCATGCCAAACGTCTCCATGCTGCACAATTTGCGAGTGTTGAACTTAAGTAGACAAAACGTGCCTAGATTTTCTCTAACACCATTGCAACAGTTAAAATCTCTGATCTATTTTAATGTCTCACACAGCAATATTGCAAGCATTAGCAGGTAATTAGAATAATTTAAAATTTATAACAATTAAAAATAAAACTTGATTAAGCATTAAAAAGATATAAAATTCAATTATATATAATCAATAAATTCATTGTTATTATTTCACCACTTTAATATTATGTTGTAATTGTTGTACATTTTGTTTTTTATTATCTCGTATATCGTATGGTAAAACTTTCTTTTTATATATTACTTTTTGTTTTTTCTTACAGATACGTTTTTTTAAACTGGAAAGAATTGCAGATAATGGACCTTAGTTTCTGTTATTTAAAAAATATTGAAGCTGGATCATTTGAAACTATGACTTCTCTGAAATATTTAAACTTGGAGGGAAATTTTTTAACAACATTATCTTCCACATTATTTCTTACACTTTCATCAATTTCAGATATCATACTTAAAAATAACAGTTTAAGTTCAAACTTAAACCTAGAATTTTTAAGTGTTTCTAAGTTAGATCTTTCTCAAAACTCAATTATAACACCAGAAAATTTAATTGCAAAAGGAACTATTGGTAATTTAGATTTAAGTAAAAATTCAGTTATCAATTGGAATTCAGAAACAGTTTTTAAATCTGACTTACACTATATTAGAAAGGTTAATATGAGTTATAATAAAATTCAAACAATGCATATTGAAAACATAAAATCAACACATAATTTGGAGTCAATAGATATTGGTAAAAACTTATTTGACTGTCAAGCAGATTGTTCTTTAAAAGAATTTCAAAATTGGATCAATTCATCAAGTTATAAAATTTTAAATTTAAACTCCACACGTCCATTAAAATGTATTTTACCTTTGGGTGTAAATGTAGTTGATGCAAAATACAATGAAACTTTGTGTGATATAAAGTCATTTAACTATGTATTGGCATCAGGGGTCTTAATAAGCATAATTGCACTACTCTTTCTATGTATGACATTGCTTTTGTACGTATATCGTTATGAAGTGACATATTTGAATCATTTATTAAAAATACGTAAAAGAAATGCTAAAAAAAGCGAAAGTTCCAATTCCAATTATCGTTATGAATATGATGTTTTTATCTCATACAGCAGTAAAGATAGAGATTGGGTTTTTAACATCTTGTTGCCACAGTTAGAAAATCCTCTGCAGGAGTATAAGGTGTGTTTACATGAGCGAGATTTTCCTCTTGGTTCTTATATTGTACAAAATCTCGTCAGTAATGTTCTGCACAGTAGGAGAGTTCTACTTGTGCTTACTCCAAGTTATGTCGAAAGTGATGTAAGTATATAAAGTATTATTGAATATAAATTTCTTAGAAGGAAAATATGAATTATATTGTAAAACATTAAAACATTAAATACAATATGTTGGTGTAGGCTTTCACGGTTCGATGTATGTGAGTTAATGCTAGTCTAGTCTTATTGACCCTTGCGGGATAACCGTGGCGGGTGTTGTTCTTCTCCTTGTTGTCTTGACGACGTTTCGCGTCCGGCGTTGGACGCATCTTCAGGTTTGTGTATGCGCCGGGTGCTGTTGTTCTCTCTTCTTATATACCTGGTATATAAGAAGGTATATAAGAAGAGAGAACAACAGCACCCGGTATACACAAACCTAAAGATGCGTCCAACGCCGGACGCGAAACGTCGTCAAGACAACAAGGAGAAGAACAACACCCGCCACGGTTATCCGGCAAGGGTCAATGAGACTAGCATTAAATCACATTAAATACAATAATTAAATTAACCTAATGTAAGGCAGATTTAAATTCGTTTTTGGTTATCATTTTTTTAAGTCATAAACTATCACTATATAATAAGAAAATTAATAATTCTAAAAGTATTAAAATCAGTCTATCCTATTTTTTTTATCTAGATTATTTTTTAATTGCATATTGCATATATTTTAAAAAAGTATAATATATGCCAGTAATTTAGTTTCAGAACATTGATTTTCTTTAGGAATTCAATTTTTTGAGCTAAGAACTGTAGAAATAATGAAGTAAATTTAGACAACAAAGTAGTTACTTTAAATTATGCAATATAGTAATATACTATAAAATTTACATTATTAATAAAAGCAATAGATATATAAAAATTTAGTTTATTAAAGAAGACATATTTAATAATACGTAATATTTTATTATTGCCGCCAAGAAAACTAATTGTTCGTTATCCGAAATCATATTTAAAGTTAAGTTTATAAACATAATATATAATAATAAATTTTATTTCACAATGTGTAATAGAATCTGTTATATTAAAAGGCGCTCATTTTTTCGCCAGGGTTAAACGCCACCCACTCTAATGCTGCAACACATCCTTATTCATATACATATAACCTATATTATATAAATTCAAAAACATTTTAACATTTTTGTTGAAAAGAACTGAAACATTTAGAGACGCTTTTTAGCGCCAAAGCTAAGTTCCACATATCCTATTTTACACTAAATTTTTTTAAAAACTATTACTTAATTTTAGTTCAAAATAAAATCAATTTGATGCAAAAGAACTAAGATATTATAAGGCACCCTGAAGCGTTAGGGTTAAGCGCAACCCCGTCATAGGTAGAAAAATTTCTAGGATTATGTTCTATCAGAATATTATAGTTACTTAGTAGTAAAAATAATATATATCCTAAACCTATAATTATATGCTTTTGTCCGTTAAAAAAATTATTTACCCTGGTTTTTACCACAAAAAGTTAAGAAACCTCGGTAGCTCAGTTTGTACATCGAAGTTTATGACTGGCTTTCCTAAACATCATCAGTAAAACTTGTTACTTAAATTTAATATAAAGATGTAAATAATTTGAAAATGTTAATTAGCTTTAAATAGCTATATAATAATTTGCGATAAAAAATGAATGCTGAGAAATGCATAATATGTATATATGCACACAAAAAATACAACAAAGTTAACAGAAAGACGCGTCGCAATTTAGTCATCGTAAAACTGCACACAAATTGTGCATTCGATGCATTTTTATTTTGAGAGTATATATATATATATATATATATATATATATATATATATAATTATATATATATTTCAGTGTAACAGTTGATATAAATTCTAATATGTCTATAAGCAAAGAAATAAGTAAAAACAAAATACATAATTTTTACAATAAAATATATTACTAAATTATACAATGAAAAGAATTTATTTTAAAATTTTATTCAAATCAACTTCAAATTTTATTCCATTTTTAAAATTTATCTAGGATACTGAAGTTTTAATAAGAACTCTATTCATTTAATTTTAAGGTAATATTTTTGTATCTTATAATTTTTATTATTGCTTTATTTTCAGTGGTGTAAATTTCAAGTCAAGATGGCTCAATATCGCATATTCACCGACAAGGCTGAGTTTTTGATCCTCATAGAGCTAAAACGACTAGATGTCTCTCAGCTACCTCTTCACTTGCGAGTCTTGATGGAGTCTCGTACATACCTCGAGTGGCACGCGGACATGACGACTAGATCTCATTTCTGGCGTAGACTGAAAGACGCTCTAGGACCTCCTCTGATGTCATCACAACAAGAAGCAGATGAAGAATTTGAATTCAGTGTACCAGATTTTTTATTAGGCTATAACTCAAACAATGGAAATATATAATATATTACACATATATATATATATATATATATATATATATATATATATATATATATATATATATATATATATATATGTGTGTGTGTGTGTGTGTGTGTGAGTGTTTGTGATAAAACTTCATTATTGTCCTACCTTCTATAAGACACTGGGCTTTCACTTGCTGCTTGATTTGACGATAAAATATAGAACACATTATAATTTAATTTTTACTTATATGAGTTAATAAAAATACTTATTTAAGTTTAAAAAAATTATATACATAGCTATGATATATTTATACACAAATTGTAATATATCCGATATGGTTTAGATAGAAATATAATGTTATCATGCCACTCTTCTTCTGCTTACTACTCATACTCATAAGGCGTGCTGATCTACGCAACGGTTTGTTTTCATCAGGACCACATCAAATCAACACAAAACGCGGGAATTACTCGTGTTGAAATTACTTAAGTGCAAAATTACTTAAGTTTTTTATTAGTCCTATAAGTAAAACTAAAATGAAAACAACTCATTTTTCAGTTATAATAATTTAAAAACTTGAGTTGGTTTGCACTTATAAGTATCTTATAAAAGGTATGAGAGAAATGAATGTTTTATATACCACCTATCTTGAAATAAATTTGAAAATTTTAATTAAACTTTAAGTTAAAAAAAAGTTAAGATTGATGAAGTTTGTCGTATTTTAGTCAGTACCTGCATGTTATGTTGATCCCACTTAATATATTATGTATTTGTGATCTTAACCACTTTAAATCTTGTGTGATTTTTTCATCTGTTATATTAGGTTTATCAAAAACTTAATTCTAATATCGAGTAAGAAATTTTAAGGAACTAAAATAATACCGTTAAGGCCATAGTTATTATCAGATCTTCTATAACAGCTGTATATTTTAAAAATCATAAAATAATAATTGTACAGGAATATATGAAAATAAATTTGGATGAGTTTTGCATCTAACCAAATATACTTCTACAATTAAATTGATGATCGCGTGTGGAGAAATATTGTTAACACTACTATTATTATAATTTTTTTATTTTTAACCAGATCTAAATCGTACTGCAAAAGATAGAGTGTAAAACCTCTTTATAGTATGTACTTGCTTAAAAATAATGCATTTTTTTTTACATCGTTTAGAATGCTATAGGTGATAAATTAACATACCTTATTTTGGCTGAATTAGGCCTGAATGCGTTGATTTTATATTTATTTTGATTTATTTTCCATTTAACAGTTGCAATAAAACTCTTCTGACGGCGCAATGTACTAGGGTGGCTGCCGTGAAACGTTTTTCATTCTAAAACAGTCAAATTTTCTTATTTAAGTGTACTTTACAGAAATTTAATAACATTATAAAATAATAAGTACTAATTAGAGCAATTATTTACTTTTCTTTTTTTATTATAAAATTTTTCTGTATATATTAACCATATTAACTAATTATGATACTTATGGTCACATATTCATGAAGTTTATATATAATGATGGAATATTCAAATTACTATTAAATTAAATGACTATTTATTGTCTGTAGATATATTAAATATAAATATTTTACTAACCATGAAATATTAATCGTCATTGGCATCCAAAATTGTAAAAAAGTAAAACATAAAATGTGTGCATATATTACGGTAAATAATAACTTTTTATATTTTCAGTTGCATGTAAATATTTGAATAGGAAAACAAGTATGAAAATATATGTATATTTTAATAATGACGAAAACCTAAATATAACAATGTTTTTCAATTAGATATAAATTTATCTCTTGAATTGTACTTTTTAGAGGTAATTACTGTTTTTTATTATGTACTGCATTATCAATTGCTATATAAATATTTTATTCTAGCTTTATTACTATTAAAAAATAAAAAATGATTTTAAAAGTTTTATTTTATATAAAGGCATAGAGCCTAAAGAAAATTCTTCGAAAAATAATAATAGCATTAATAATAGTAACATTATAATAATAATTAATTAATATAATAATACAATATATATATTTTAAAATATAATATTTAATATTGTGTTAATAATAATAATAAGAAAATCCATTACGTATAGTATATCTATTCTATTTTGTTCTTATAATTTATATTTATTATTGTTTAATTTTTAAACTTAAAGATAATTATGTAATTCTATCAATGATTAATTATTTTGAAAAATGTTATTATTAACATTATTCAGTATTGAATTATGTATTGTTTCATAATAATAAAATAAAGATTAACTAAAGGTAAATGATTTTATCTTAAAAAAATTTATTTAGTTTTATTATTATTGCAAAACCCTTGCTTTTGTAAGGAAAAAATACATATTAAGCCTTTTATATTTAATGAAGAAATTTACAAAATAAAAATCTAATCGAAACTAAGCACACAATTTCTAATAAATCTTAAAAGTGTAAAACTAGTGATAAAAGGATTATTGTGATATTAAATTGTTACTACATAGTACTGCATTATTGCTGCAGAGTAGAACTTTTTTGCCACGTGAATTTTCCGCAGTGGCGTAATGTTGGGCTAGCATCCTTTATTTATATCTTATACACGATGTTCCGCTTAGCGCAAGGGCGCTGCCATAGTGTTTTGAGCAACCATCAAGACCGTGGCTCTCCCACCACCGCACCTCCACATAACACGGAGATGATAGTACTGAGAGGGTTGTCTTTGAGCACTGATAATAAGTGATGTATTCATACTAAAAATATGACATTATTTTTACTATACACGACAGATCTTGCTGTGCATTGCTAACTTCTTAAAAAATCTGAAGAGCCCATAGAACAAAGGAAACAATTAATTTAATAAAGTGGTAATTTTTCATTTTCCCATTTACTTAGTATTAGGTAAATAAAAAGGAGTATCGCAAGCCACGGCAGTCATGGCCGTCAAGGTCAGTGCAGTGAATAAAAAATTTTACCTGCATTTTACACCCGCGCGCAGCAGGGCTTTATACCATCGTTATCCTTTGTGTATACTGCGCATAGAGTAGCAAAAGTAATGACAATACAATCAAATATTTTCAAACGTTTCAAAAAGAAGGATATCAGACTTTTTTTTTTTTTTTTTTTTACAAATAAGCCATCTATAGAGTGAACTCTCAGAACATCGTGTATACCTACCCTTATTTTTCTTTGCGAAAAAAAGGTCCCCTCTTTATTTTTTTTTAACCTATCAGGGTAATCAAATTTGCACTCTACAAAAGTGTTCGACTACTCAAGGGATGACCTTTAATAATTTATATATTTTATATAGATCTAGTATGCAGATGACCCAGACCCTGTACGGCTGTCCACGCCAAATCTCAACTTAAATTAAGAATTGCAAGCAATGCAATCATATCTGAGAGCTCAATTTTTTTGTCAATATGTAAGGCAACAAATTTGAAGAAAAGTCACAAAGTTTCATAATTTTTGAGCAATTAAAAAATTATTAAATTTAAAAAAAAAACTCACTCAAAAGTGAGACAGACCCTGTCCGAGCGCTTGAGGGTTAAAAGGGGAACTTAACTGGGACAGCTTGCTTGTGGTGCAATTTTTGCCCTACTTTATATGTCAAGTGGTTAAATTTCCCGTTACTAATGTTTCCTCAGTTTTTAGAGTAAATAAAAACACTAAAATGAAAAAATTATCCATAGAAAAAAGAATACAATAGTGTGAATTTTAAGATAACAAAAAATGTATCAATACCACTTCCTACCGACTGTTGCAATTCTGAGGTCTGGCATCTCTGAAATCGTTGTACGAAAAATGGAAAAAAAACATAAGGATGTTTTTTTAAAACAAAAGGAATATCCGTTAAAAACCTCAATGATAATTTCAAAAAAAAATTTCATCATAATTTTTTTAAACAAAAAGAAAGATTGTATTCTTCCTTGTTAAAGTATACTTATTTAATCATAATATTAATAGTAGTTTGAATCAGTTTCATACGCAGTAATTCAATTGAAGTACAACAACAATGAAATATTTTCAAATGTAAGTATTCATTTAATATAGAGGTTTTATCATATCTCAACAAAACATCATATTTGATTGAGTTGTAAGTTTTTAAAATTAAATTATTATACTGTCTGTCATATGTAAACAAAATTGTAATATGAAATATAAAAAGCAGCACGAAAGTAAAACAATAATGATTCAATGCTTAACTCCTAATTTATATAAAAAGTTTATTTATATCACCATAATTAGGGTATTTCAAAGCATATTCTGCAGGATGGTTTCCCCTTTAGGTATATACTATATACACTTACTTATGTAAGATTATCTTTTTAATTATTATTATATTTATAATCAGTTTATAAAAGAATTTATTCATTAACTTTATTAGACATAAGTATGCAGAATAATATTATATACTGTATTATAATATATATCATATAATATACAGTAAATATATTATAAAATACATATTTATTATTAGAGCTGTAATTTTAAACTGGTTCAAGCACCCGCCCGGGCCAAAATCTTCGGCTGCTCGTTTTTTTGAAAATGGTTAACCCGGGTTTTGAGCTTTTAGCTCGAAAATGAGCTATTTCGAGTTAAGCTCGTGAAAAACTCGTAAAAAATTAAGCTTTTGAAAATAAATCGAGCTAAAGAACAATTTTTGCAGAAAGCAGAGAAAAAAGTTTGTAATTTTTGTATAAAATTGTGTTTTTAATATTCTATCAAGCAAAATAAGCTACTGTTTAAAATATTTTAATAAAAATTATTTTATTTTGTTTATGGCTTTTATGCTTCACAAACAGTTTTTTCATGATGAAAATCGAGTTTTTTTTTCTTCATAGGCCCAAAAGCTCGTTTTTAAACTTCGGCTCAAATATCAAGCTTTCCGAGCTTTGGCTCGTTTTTCGAGTTTAGGCTTGATTTCAAGCTAAACCCGGGTTTCAAGTCAAACCGGGCTAAAAAATTTTAGACTGGGTTAAAAATATTTCGAGTTTTTTACAGCTCTAATTTTTATACATTTTAAACTCTGCCTTTAACTACGCAATTTCGGGGAACTGCCGATAACATGCGGCATATGCATGTCGATAACTGCGGCACCTGCCAATAACTCTAAGCTTTAATTGCCTGCTGATAATTGCAGCAGATTGCCGATAACTGCAGCAAATGAATTTTCATAGTTTTTGAGGCCTTTAAAAAAAAAAAAAAAAAAACGTGGCAATATTTTTGCAAAATGTCGATGTTGTTTTGTCACTAAAACATCTGTGATGCTGAAAAAACATTTGTTTCCGATTTTTCTTGATTAAAATGCCAAAAATTGTAATAATGTTCAAAAAACTTGACCAGCTGCCGATAACTAGTACAATTACCATACTGCAGTTTTCTCCTAATTTATACGCCTCGTAATTATGTATAATTAATTGATAAAATTAAGGAGATAGGTGACCGACTGATATATCGCAAACTAGGACGGTTGCGAATAATAATAATAACTATAATAACACAAAGTAAAGAAGAAATGTTACTTAAAAATTTAGTTATGTCAAATGTGAAAACACGATCAAATATTTAAGTTATTTCATTTTACTTTAAGGATAACATGTAAATGTGGAATTTTAAATTTGAGCGGGAAATTATAGTCAAATTAGAATTGTTTTTTTTTACAATTAAATATATCATTATAACTTTTTTGGGCATAAAAAAATATATTTTAAATTTACTTGATTTTATTTGAAAATTATATAGTGTTTGTTTTATTGGAATTAAATCATGTACAAAAAATATTGTGAAAATATAGTTCTTGTTTTAGCAATTTCCGATCCAAGTCGGTCCCCCACCGCCTTAAACAACTGTGTCATTTATAGCAAAAAAAAAAAAATAATAATAATAATAATAATAATAATTGAATTAAAAAAATTAATATAGCAAAATATGTTTTCAATGATTAATATATTTTAATATTAAATCTAATACAAAATTCTTTTGCTATTTAACTGAGCGTGTTAATATCTAGCAAATTTGCTACTTTTTAGTTCATTTTTAATTAATAATTAATATTAAAGTTTTCAAAAGCAAGATAAGTTGGCTTTAAAGTAAGCAACTTTTATAATATATACAGCTAATTGCAGTAGAATTTTTGTATTATAATTTATAACTTACTTTAACATAAATTTTACAATTATTTGCTATTATATTTATTTCAGTTTTGTTATGTATTAAAAAATTAGGCGCTTGAGTCATGTTATTTTGCATTATGCCTAGGAAGAATTAAGAAAACAAAACGACCCAACTATTTTTAAAAAAGCAATTAAAATCTTACTATTAAATAAACAATATTACTTAGTTGTCAGTGGATGAATTCTTACAGGATCAAGTATAATATTATATGCTTATATATATTGTACAATAACCTAAGCGGATACACTTTAGTGTATTTTGATTGTAGGATGAAAGAATTTGATGAATTTGAATTTGGAATTTTTGTAATTAGGAAGATTTTTTATTTTTTATTTTTATTATTTTTTTTTTCAGATTTTATATCATTCTGATTACTTTATTTCTTTATTCCTGCACGTATTCAGCACCAAACTTGTGTAAACAAGATGCATATGGATTAAATTTGCGTTTATTTTTTCGGCCATGTAAATTTGACTATCCATCAACGCAAACTTGCTACACAAGTTTTCAATACATAGGTACTAATCGCGAAAATAATATAACTACAATACTCCAAACACAGGTATTTATACTTATCACTTTCACAATATTGCAGGAAACTAATATATGAGTCTATCAGTGTAAGTATTTTATTTTATATAATTTATTGGTAATGTACAATTTATAATGACGTAACTTGTCGGTAATTTAACTAATTTATGATGATCATTATATATATATTTTTTTTAATTCTTTAATTTAAGTGCAAAAAAAAGTACAAAAATAATTAATTTGCACAATTATAATATTTATTAAAAATAAAAATGCTAACTAAGTATAAAGTAAACTACAATAAATAGGTGTAAGCATGAAATACCCCTTAATATTGACCTTTACGTGTCCCTTAGGGTCAGAAGGGGTAGAGTAAAAAATTGAGTATTGTGGCTAAAAATGACCACAAAGGTCTAAAGTATATGTGTACCAAGTTTCATTGCTGTAGAATTATTTGCACGAGATTTCCGTACTTATGTATTAACCGTGAACTACAGAAATGCGCGCGGTGCGCAGAGGTCATCGTAGAAATTAGCGTGCCATTTCGCTGCTATTCAATCGCCAATATTTTGACTTCAGATTTATTTATATAGATGATAAGTTAGCTTTAAAATGTGCTATTTTCAAATTTATGTACAAACAGCATTACGACTTTGGCGAGCATTTAACTAAAAGGTTAATAAATTAATGACCTTGATAAAGGTCAAAGGTTATTTTGACCAAAAGACCAAAAATAGTGGGTTTTATGGTGATTATTTTTCTTTTCAATATTTTAAATTGTTTTTAATAGCATAAAAGATATCGGGAAATTTCCCAAACGAACTTTTGAAAAACGGAAAATTTTCATTTGCCTCCAGCAGGCGGAAAAAAATTTTCCGAATTTTTTTACTTGGTGTGAAAGACTACATATAAACAAAATTTCTCGACTCAGACCTTTCGGTTCATGCTTTCATCATTTGACGCGGTTTTAAAGATGTATAAACATAGTAAACAGGCAATACGTCAGGACCAGCTGTTTTTAACAAAGGAACATTTTCGAAACCTGCTCAATTTTTGTGTCTAGTTTACAGAACGATCGGTGAAGAGTACAAAGTTACCAGTCTAATACTTTCCCCACTCGGCAATATCAGCTCAGTATTACCAATATCTTATTTACTCAGGTCTTTTTTTTTTAAATTATTTGTTTATTTATTTCAGACTTGGGATATGGAAGCAACATTGAAATTAAATGATTTTACAACAAGCTCATTAAACTTTTCTAATTCATCCGATGAATTGTTGTTATGTGCTACGGTAAAACAAGGAATAATAAGATTCAGTCATAATAAAACACCAATTAATATCACTACACTGGAAGAAGATGCTTATTCCCCACATTCAAATAATAAATATCAGGTAACACTAATAATTTCACTTTTGTAGGATGTGTGAACGTCATTGATTGTTTTTATCTTTTGATTGATCATAAGTTCAAGAGAATATATTGTCTAAAATTAATGCAATTTTAAAAGAATTATTATAGAAAAGAAATTTTTTAATGCAAATATAATTTCGTCTGATATTAAAGAAATTGTCCAGTAAATTGTCTTATTTTTTTAATCAAAGGATCAATCTTAAATTATTTATAACATAATTTTAAGTTTACAACATAAAAAAAATTAATTATTAAACTAGTGTAGGGATGCATTTTAATTTGTTATTTTGTAGTAATCGTAAGCTTTTTATAATTTATACTATATTTTAAAATGATCTTATTTTAACTTTTAGAATCTCTTATTAAAAATTATAATGTTATATAATAATATGATTAAACTACATATATACTTTTTGACTGTATAGGCCTTCAAGTTGTTGGGTCTAATAAATACCGACGCATTTTATCATTATACAATTAAAAGTTACACTTTAGTGATTGAATTTCACGGGAACAATAGCTTGCAAGCTGCAGCGTTGATTAACAATGCCTCTACATGTTACCACAATGAGTACGTAAGCTGTAAAGAAACAACATTACTGAAAATCTTTGAATTTTTAGATTTAAATTTATTTACACAAATAAAGTATTGTTCACATGGAGTGAAAACTCGACGTCCGTCGACTTCCGTCAATGTATATTACGGAAACTGACGGTTACGCGAATTTTTTTGTTTCACATGAGAAAAAAAAATTGCATTACTGCGCATGCACAGGAAAACTGACGGATACTAAAGCATACTAAAGCATACTATATTTACGGCTTCTCCTACAAGCAATATCGACGAATTTTTTTCAATTGTTATAAAAAATCCGTTAAAAACCTCAAAATTACATGTGTTGTTAGTGGATAAAGGTTCCTTAAAACCTTTTCGTTGTTGATCCGTTGCTAAGATTTTTGCTTATGGGTCGTTCTTGCTTGTAGTACAAACGACCGTTAATATAGTTTGCTTTATAACGGATACCGACGGATCGAGCTGCGCTAATATAAACATATCGCCCCTTTCACATGCACTATTGTTGACGGATACTGACGGATGGAGCTGCGCTTATGTAAACAAATGCAACCGTTCACATGCACCCGTCGCTACCCGTCAGTACCCGTCGTTTTGACGGATAGCGACGGGTAGAAAAGCTGGGTGTTGCCAGCTTTGCCCGTCAGTTTCCGTCGGTATCCGTCATTTTTAAAACCATGTGAAAGGGTTCGTTTTTTTACATTATAAACAAGTTGCAACAATACTTTTTCAACTTTGTTTATCCGTCGACGTCCGTCGACGGACGTTAAGTTTTAACTCCATGTGAATGATACTTTGTTGTAAATTTTTAAGTTATTTATTAATAGTCCATTGAGAAAAAGTAAGTACACAAATTTAAATACCTCAATTACTGTTAATTTTATAGAAACAATTTTCATCTAAACAGTATAATTAAATATTAAACACAATTGTATTTTCTATGTAAGTTTAAAATAGCAGTAAAATATGTTACATATAATAATTACATCAATTTGCAACACATTTAACATATGAACTATTAGTTAACTTTAATGGTTTTTACCACTAATAATAAAGAGTTAACCTGAAATAAAAAAAATTAAATTGTAATTAATAGGTTTTATAACTGCGTTGAAAGAACCCCATGGTCTGTAGCTTACGCATATTTCCATCAAACTGACAGTTTTTTAGACTTCGTTAATATAACAGAAGAATTTCTTGTAAGTTAATAATTTATTCTATTTTATTTGTTTGTAATTATTTAATTATTTATTCGGTTTATTTAAAAACCATAAATTAAAAAAAAATGCAATTAATTTACTTTTTAAATACATGTTCCATGCTTGAAGTAATTCTTCGAATTATTTCAAAATAAATTTGTGATTATGAACTTCATTATTTTGAACATAATTGTTTTTATCGTATATATATATATATATATATATATATATATATATATATATATATATATATATATATATATATATATATATATATATATATATATATATATTCTGCAATTGTTACAGCTAACAGATAGTTACAAATATATGCAACAGCCTACAATAAAAAGTTTTAAAGTGAAAACTAAAGAAACGTACGATTTTGCAATATTTAGTATATTTGGAAAAGCTTTAAAAGTACTAAAAACTAAAAGTTTAGATTTCAGTTCCAATGAAATCCAAGATTTAAATGAAACAAATATACCAGAATTAAAAAGTCTTACATATTTTAACCTTGAATCAACGAATCTAAAAACTATAGCACAAGGTATATTTTATTGTAATTAAAGTTATTTATTAATGCAATGACATTTTTTAAATTAAAAGCAAGTTTGAAATTCAAATCCATGCATTTTTTGTTTAATATCAGTATAACACTAATTTTATTTGCGTGTAACTTTTTAAAAAATAAAGAAGATATATATATATATATATATTAATAATATTTAAAATCTAAAATCCAGTAATTTTAAAATCTTTAATATGTTAACTTGTTTATAATTTAACGTAAAAATACACTTAAAATCTGTCGTCATAAATCGTTAATACTTAAGTTAAAAAAATTTCAAGTTACATTACAAACCATCTAAATAAATATACTAATTGTTTATAGCATTGCATTATTGTAGTTTTAAAGCCTTTGTCAACTTATTTTTTTATCATTTAGAATACTAGACTGATAATTACCATACTTTAATATCCATGAATTAGACACCATCTCGTTGATTTTGTATTTATTTTTGTTTATTTACCTTTTTGCGGTTATATCACGTATCTGACGTTACAATGTACCGATGGGGCCGTAATAGGGGTAAAGAACTTGATGGAGGGGCTTAAAATTATCACGTGATCAGAGCGGTGACTGTGATTGGTGGCGGTACATTGTAACGTCAGATACGGGATTTAACCGCAAAAAGGTAAATAAACGAAAATTAACACAAAATCAACGTGACGATGTCTAATTCATGGATATTAAGGTATGGTAATTATTAGTATAGTATTCTAAATGATAAAAAGGTAACTTGACAAGGGCTATAACGATTGTAAACTTAGTCACAATTATAATTTATGTCACTTTATAATCATCAAAGATGTCATTACATATTTTTACAACAGTTTAAAAATTATTAAGATTTTTTAAAATTTATTATGAAGAATTATAAAATAATAATAATATTAAGTTTTTATGTTTCAGCAACATTCACTCAGACAATGCAGTTAGAAGAACTACTTTTATCATATAACTACTTAAACTCAATGCCTAATGTTTCCATGCTAAATAATCTTCGCATATTAACCTTAAACCACCAAAAAGTAGCTCGTCTTTCACTTCATCCTTTGCAACAGTTGAAATCTTTAATGTCTTTCAATGTCTCACATAATAACATAGCAAACATTGACAGGTGAATAAAATACTTTTTATGCTCAACTTTCTGGACATTGTTTTCTTAAAAACTAAATTACATAACATTTAATTTACTTAAAAAATTTATGCATTTTAAACTCTTTTTGCTATTGTCAAAATTAGTATCTTATAAGTTATAGTTACAGCTAAAGCGTTTAGGATTAGATAAAATATGCTGTTCTTAATTTAAAAAAAAATCAAAAAAAATATTAAGGTTTTGCATATCTTATATATCTGCTCATTAACAAATAAAATGTTGTCCTACTTTTGTCTATTATAAATTATGTACGTAGTAAAAATTTAACCTCAGAAAATGTGATTTTTTCAAACTCATATTCTTCCAAAGAAGAATATTGATATTTTTTTTATCACTAGGGCATAGTATTTTTTTTTTCCTGTTTTACTGATTATTATATTGGTTCGTTCTGTAAATTACACACAAAATGTAGCCAGTGTTCAGAACTTTTTCTTTTGTTATTAACATATGATCATGACATCACTGCATATTCGAGACGTGTATTTGAATTATACTTACGATTTATTTAAGAAATAAAATTTCTAAAGTACATTTTTATAGTTGAAAATTATTGTTATATTTTTCTTCGTATAAAAAAGTATCAAAAATGCGTAATTTGAGGAAATTTTTTATGTATTTTGCTTGTGCAAGAATTTATTGCTTCCTATCAAAATGAGAAGGCGCCTCATGTCATTCGGACACTCTCGCCAGGCATGTACCGAGCTACAAGACGAGCCGTCTCACATGTCGAGCATTTGCGAAAGAAGTCAAGTTTTTACACAAGCAAAAAATGTGATTTTTTCTTGAATCAAACATTTTTTATACATTTTTATTTTTACTCGTTGAAAAATAATTATAATAATATTCATCTAATAAAACGTATGAAGGGAAATTTATTACTGAAAGAAATCGTAAGTCAAAGTCAAATACACATCTTGAATATGCAGTGACGTCGTGATCATATGTTAATAACAAATTATATTTATAATTACGACCTCATTAAGATCTGAAAATATTAGCTTGCTCGACAACTATTAATTTTATTCGCGATTACTGCTTCCTCGAGTACAGCATATGAAGCCAAACAAATAACAAGACGATCCAGCTTTTAGTAACGTTAGAATAAATTTACAAACTTTTATTCTAAAAATGTTTTGTTTTTGATAATATTTTTCTTAAACAACTTTCTGTTCTACCATAAACAACTTTTTATGACTCTAATTAACAATTTTTTTTAATTAATAAGTTTATTATTATTTAGCTTTACTAACTTTTATATTGAACAGATATTTTGTAATATTTTCCATACCTGTCGATCATTAACTATTTTTTTATGTAGAGTAAACAAGAATACAAAAAAATAGGTCAAATAAATTTATTCTTAGCATTATTTATTTTATTTGGGCAATATTTATATCTTTCTTTTTTCTTCATATTAATATTTAATATTTGGCCGTATTAAAAATACATTATTAATTTCACAGTAAACTTATTAAATCAACTATTAATTAAATTAATAACAAATTATTGTACACAAAAAATTCTATTCTTGATTTTTTTTAATACTTTAAACAATTTTTTTTTTTCTTCAATCTGTTTCTAATATTTATTACCATTTTGTTTGGTTTTTAGAAACGTCTTTACCAATTGGAGTAAATTAAAGATTTTGGATCTCAGTTTCTGTTTCTTAGAAACTATTGAAAATGGATCCTTTGAAAGTCTTTATTCTCTGCAATATTTGAACCTGGAGGGAAACGTTTTAACAACTCTACCTTCTAAAATATTTCTGACACTTCGATCAATCTCAGATATTATACTAAAAAATAATAAATTAATTGGAAACTTTGGTTTAGAAGTTTCAAGTGTTTCTCTGTTAGATCTTTCTCATAACTTAATAATATCACCGGAAAATTTAATTTCAAAAGGAATTATTGAAAAATTAGATTTAAGTTATAATTTAATTAATAATTGGATCTCAGAAACAACTTTTATATCCAAGTTTCATACTGTCAAAAATGTTAATATAAGTCACAATAAATTAAAAACAATGCACAATAAAAACATATTATCAACATCCAAATTGGAATCAATAGATATTGGTGAAAACTTATTTGACTGTCAAGTTTGTTCTTTGAAAGAATTTCAAAATTGGATTAATTCATCTAGCTTTAAAATTTTAAATTTAAATTCTATGCGACAGTTAACATGTACTTTTCCTTTAGAACAGAGTGGTAAAAGTATAATGGATGCAGAGTTCAACAAAACTTTGTGTGACATTAAGCCTTTTAACTATGCTCTGGCATCAGGGGTCTCAGTTAGCATAATTTTAGTACTTATTCTTTTTATGTCTTTAGTTTTGTACATATATCGATATGAAGTGCGATATATAAAACATTTATTGAGAGTTCGTAAGAGAAATACTAGAAAATGTGAACTTTCTAATTGTCGTTATGATGTGTTTGTCTCGTATTGTAGTAAAGATAGAGATTGGGTTTTGAATGTTTTGTTACCACAGTTAGAAAATCCTGAAGATCAATACACGTTATGTTTACATGAGAGAGATTTTCCTCTAGGTGCTTATATTGTAGATAATATCGTCAGTCATATTACGGACAGTCGAAGAGTTTTGCTTGTGTTAACACCGAGCTTCGTCAAAAGTGATGTAAGTCAAAAATAATTTTTTTTAAAAAAAAAAAAAGAGAGCGCAAGAAAGAAATTTTCTTTTATATCTATAACAAGTAAAAATTACTATTAATGCAAGTGTATACTATAAATTACAGAAGTAACCTGTCTTAATTGCATGGAAATTAATATAATAAAATCTACTAATTGTAATGTTATTTACGTTAATAAAACTTGATTATATACTCTTTAATAAGGTCAACGAAGCTGAAGATAATGTTAAGAAGTGACAGCGCATTTGGTGCGACTTCCACAAGAATTAATTCTTTATTTCGAGAATGTTTACGTTTTGATTGTAGGAAAATATTATCTTGTGTATTTTTTTTTTTTTGAAAAGTTGAACTTCTACCGGATATAGATATTGGTAATCGGGCAAATTCAGAAAAGACGCACAAAATACGCAGTTTCTACCTTACGTTATCTATACAAATCCGTTGGATAACATAAATCAGACAAATCAGTAGTTTATCTATTATATTCTACAAAACTTATATGTAATGGCTATTAGTATTTTTAATAACAATAAAAAGTAAGAAGTCATTTTATTTTTTTACCTTATAAGAATATAAACGCAAAAAATATTAGAAGCCTAAAGTAATCAACATACACACACATATAAACTCAGATATCTACAAAAGTAGACAAACAATATATTATGTGAGTGTATAATTTGTGTATTCTTTTTAATGTTTTCTATATGAAGTGTTAAACAATTTTTAAAAAAATAAACAATTTTTTAAGTTCTCCAAATTATGATAACGTAATTTATTTTTAAATGTTTGTTATAGTAATAAATAAAATAAATTAATGTTCGTGATTTTATTTGCAGTGGTGTAAATGGGAAGTCCAGATGGCTCAACATCGCATATTTTCGAACAATACTGAGTTCCTGATCCTTGTAGAGCTTGAACGACTAGACGTGCCTCAGTTACCTCTGCATTTGCGAGACTTGATGAGGTCACGTCCTTATCTCGAGTGGCCCGCAGAAATCACGACTAGTCCTGATTTTTGGCGTACACTGAAAGACGCATTGGGACCTCCACTTATGTTATCACAACAAGAGGAAGAACAAGATGTAGTAGAGGAAGATATTGACTTAAGTGTTTCAGAAGATCTTTTAAATAACATAGAAATGTATAATACAAATAGTTCTTAGCTTCGAAAATAAATAACAAAAACCATAATTAAAAAAATATAAGTAATTTTTATATTGAATATATCATATAAATTGCAGTAAAAAAATCCACATTATCCAAGATGTATATTTTAGAAGGTGGTGTAGTTTGCCTAGGTAACACCAGGAAAAAAAGTCATAGAAGGTGAATCAAAACAAGACAGGAAATTTCAAGCACTGAAAGAGGGAAAACTTTTAGTCCCTACTGTATTATTGTAAGAGATTTTACATATCTGTTGACATTTAGATTTTAGATTGTATAACGTACGTACGTCAAAATTAGACTTTTTACAAAGAAAACAGAGTTATTATGACAGTAAAAAGGCGTATTATACCATCTTCTATATATACATCTTGATTTCACCCAACAAATAGAAGAGCTTAGTTTTTGTAATATATGCCCCAAAACCTCTAAAAACATTTATTGTGTTAGAAAAAATATAATATATAAGCAAAAGAAACTATATTGTAAATTTTAACCTTATTTAAAACATAAAATTTTATTAGTTATTATTTCTATTTAACCAAGGCATCCTTAAGAAGACAGGCAGAACACAAACGGCAAAAAAATTCTGAGATTACAATCTGGTAGTCCGTTGCTACATAAGAAATACATTGCAAATTAGAGGTTGCCGTAGTTTCTTTTAGTTTATCCTTTAAACTTGAATAGAATGCATATAAAATAAGGATATTTTTGAATTTCTTGAATTCTAAGGAACATTTGAATGTATACATTTAAAATTTTATTGCATTCCTACGACAGTTATATATAGAGCAATGTGCAACGCATTTAGTTTAAAAAATTCGCTTAAAAAGTTTGCATAAAAAAAAAATCGGCATCAGAGCTTCTCTGAATTTAAATGAACTTAATAATTTCAATAAATTATATATGAATTGGTAGTTTGCAAACTAAGGAACATAGCTATAATATTGGTTTTATATATGTTGCGATTCAAAAGTTGTTGAGATAACTGGGAAAAATCAAAATTACCTTTAATTTTAAATGTTATTCTTATGGAGTAAACAAATTTGTTGGACTAACAATTTTTTTTTTGTCTGTACTGCATGTCTTCTTTAGTATACCTTGATTTAACAGATTTACATATTTCCATACATTCATATTTTCTCATACTTTATAACTTGATTTAAATTAATTTAAAATTATTAATTATTCATATTTTATTGATAAATAATAATTAATAATATACTTTTTTTCTAAGTATCGTACTATTGTTTAATTTTATTATACATGTAATGTACATGTTTTACTTTATACATACATATTATACTGTACATGTTATTTATATGTTTTATAGCTGTAATTTTTAGGGAATTATGAAAATGTTTGTTTAAATTTTATATATTATTTTCAAATTTGTTGTGAATTTTTAAAGAAAACATTTTTAATCTATATTAAGGCGGTGGGGGACCGACTTGGACCGGAAATCGCTAAAAGAAGAACTATATTTTCCCAATTATAGTTTTTTGTAAATGAGTTAATTCCAATAAAACAAACACTATCATTTTCAAATAAAATTTAAAAGTTATTTTTTTATACAAAAAAAAAGGTTAATCATTCTTTTGCAATTACTCAAGGAGAGCAAAAAAAAAAAAACATAAGAATAACCCGGGAAAAGCATTCGATCTTGCGATTTTTTTTTTTTGCCGGGCGATCGCGCCGAGATTTTCGTTGAAGGTGCGCCCGAGGGGGGACCACCTCCGGTAAAAATTATATTTTTAATTGTAAAAAAGTTTCTAATTTGACTAAAATTTCCCGCTCAAATTTAAATTTCTACATTTATATGTTATCTTTTAAGTGTACAATAACTTAAATATTTGATCGTGTTTTTACATGTTTGATATAACTAAATTTTTAAGTAACATTTCTTCTTTACTTTGTATGATTATTATTATTAGCAACCGTCCTAGTTGCGAGATATCAGTCGGTCACCTACCCCCTTAAGCAAATTGAATTGCTTTATTTATATTATAATACATTATAATAATATATTGTAATGACGTAATTTCAATGACATTGTTTTTCTAAAAAAAAAAAAAAATTCTGTGCAATCAGATTGATGATTCAGTGTCTGTATCCCAAATTAACTTTCATGTCCCTAAAAAATGTTGGAAAATCAATCTTTTTTTTTTTTTGTATTCCTACTTGTACTAACGATGTGACTAAAAACTCCTTTATAACAAGAGCTACGACATTATGTAATGACATAAACATGGTTATTTTCAATGATTCTTATAATACAATAAAAAGTTTGTATTATAAAAATAGTGAAAACCTATGATTATGTTATTATGCATAATCTGTAATCCTACTTTACTGTATGTGCATGCGTTATTTTTTAATTTTAATTTTTAATTTAATTGTAATTCATTGATTATTTGTACTGAGTGTACCGCCAATGTATTGGGCGCAAGCCTGTTTTGGGTTGACAAGTAAATAAATAAATAAATAAATATATTATAATTGTAATGACTAATGATATAATAATAATAAAAAATTGTAAATAAAGAAATATATTTTTATTTACTACAAACAACTGTATAGCAACACTTATATCTTCCACATTTGATTATTAGATTTATAAACTATGATTATTATAATTTTCGTATAGTAAGTTTATATATATATTATATATATATATATATATATATATATATATATATATATATTGTACAATTTGTAGGAAATATTTTATTTTAGGATCACAATATCATAATGTATAAAATTTTATAAAGAAAAATGCATATTGTGAAATATTGCTAAAAACGTCACCTAAGAGATGTTATGAGGTAGTATTTAGGAAAATAAAAATACAATCATTAGTGATTCTGTTGAGCGCTATCCCGTGCACTGGACTCATACTGAATCCAAGATATATAAAATCACTCATCATCTAAACTTTTATTATTATTATTTTAGAGGCGAATTGTTGGCTTTCATTACACTGTGGTGTTACTACCTCCATCGGGTTGACACAAACTACAAAAAAAAAATGTATAGTTATTTTAATGTTTTAATATTATTTTCTTATAAGAGTAATGAAATTTTTACTCTACGCTATACGTGATTACCAATGTTGCAAAAAGTAACCTTAAAGAGAAAATTCAGGGGTTACAACATGGCCTCTTCAATTTTAGATAATGATAAGAACTGTTCATAAACTCACATATGATGATCCAAAACTCTTCCGTAGCTCCTCAAACTCGTGATTATCCTGCGAGATATGCAACCCATCCCGTATCTTTTACGTCATAGTTACGGCTTTACTATAGAAAATATTGTAGTGGGTTACATATCTTGCAGGATGAGCGCAAGTTTAAGGGGCTACCATGGGGCTAAGGAAGGGCTTTGGGACATCATATGTGAGTTTATGAACAGTTCTTCTCTTTATCTAACATTGAAAAAGCCATCTTGTAACCCCTGAACTTTCTCTTTAAAGTAAAATATATTATTTATTTGACTTTCCATGCACAATTTCAACTTAAATGCAAAATTGAAATAAATATGATTAGATCAGCAAACTCAAACCAACTATTTTATTAAAGTGTATATAAAACAAAAGTTTTGATAAAGAAGTTACAAAATATTAATTTTCTAAAAGAGTTAGAATTATTTTACAATTAAAAATGCTAGGGTGCTAATTACAACGTATAACCATTTTATGGCTATCATTGTTATAAAAAATATTTAGATTTTTTTTT